>JACSYO010000707.1:180000-215000 GCA_016806645.1 Ophiodon elongatus | reverse complement strand
GCAGTAAAACAGGCGCTGCACCGGACCGTCTTGGTGAAGAGGAGCTGAGCCGGAAGGCAAAGCTCTCAATTTACTGGGCGGTCTACGTTCCGACCCTCACCTATGGTCACGAACTCTGGGTCGTGACCGAAGAGGTCTCGGATACAAGCGGCCGAAATGAGTTTTCTCCGTAGGGTGGCCGGGCTCAGCCTTAGAGATAGGGTAAGGAGCTCGGACATCAGGAGGGAACTTGGAGTTGAGGCGCTACTCCTTCGTATCGAAAGGAGTCAGCTGAGGTGGTTCGGGCATCTAATCAGGATGCCTCCTGAACGCCTCCCGTTAGAGGTTTTCCAGGCACGCCCAACTGGTAGGAGGCCCCGGGGAAGACCCAGGACACGCTGGAGGGATCATATCTCCCAGCTGGCCTGGGAACGCCTCGGGATCCCCCAGAACGAGCTGGAACGTGTTGCGGGTGAGAGGGAAGCCTGGGTCGGCCTGCTAGGCCTGCTGCCACCGCGACCCGACCCCGGATAAGCGGAGGAAAATGGATGGATGGACAATACGAGGACACAGGTATAATCATTGCAGTTAAAAAGTCACTCGTGGTTAAAAACATAAGACACTTGTTCCAATGTTTCCAGAAACAAGAAGAAACCTCGTATCACTCTGTGTTGACTCCATTAAGGCTGTTATAATTACATTTTCTGAGTCATTTAATCGACATTTAAATTTGTATATAAAATTCCTCAACAGCCTGGAAAGTGGGAACATTACGAGTCACAAACATATGACTTGCACTGGCATCTGGGAAGATGAGCAAGATTCTGAAAGCATCATTAAATGCCACCTGAATCTTTTTCATGTTTGCTTTCCTATAACTGCCCCACAGGTGGGCTTATAGAGAGGAGTACAGTAGCTCTAAAGAGAGCACTTTTAACATCATCTGTACACATATGAAATTTACGTGCCAGCATATTGGCTCGTGCATAAAGTTTGCAGCACTGCCGCTGCACATCGTCATCATCACTTAGGTCATTCCTGATGATGTCACCCAGATATATAACTTCGTGCACCACATGTAGCTCCTGGTCTCCAATAAGAAATGAAGGAAAATGTATCTTCTGATCCTCCTTGGTTTTAGCTATCATGATAACACTCTTTTTAGAGTTAAATTTTATATCGTAGTGCACAGCAGACCCTGATCAGACTGTAAAGCAGCGCTATGAGGAGACACCACTGAGTCGTCAGCGTAGAGCAGATGGTTCATAAGATACCACCATACATCCTGTCTTACACTCTTTTAACTTTTTAGAAAGGTCATCCATATATAGATTAAAAAGAGCAGGTGACAGTATTCCACCTTGTCGGATGCCATTGGTCACTAGGAAGGGTGCAGATACACTCTTACCCCATCTAGCTCACTAGGAAGGGTGCAGATACACTCTTACCCCATCTAGCTCACTAGGAAGGGTGCAGATACACTCTTACCCCATCTAGCTCGCTAGGAAGGGTGCAGATACACTCTTACCCCATCTAGCTCGCTAGGAAGGGTGCAGATACACTCTTACCCCATCTAGCTCGCTAGGAAGGGTGCAGATACACTCTTACCCCAGCTAGCTCGCTAGGAAGGGTGCAGATACACTCTTACCCCATCTAGCTCGCTAGGAAGGGTGCAGATACACTCTTACCCCATCTAGCTCGCTAGGAAGGGTGCAGATACTCTGTTACCCCATCTAACTCGCTAGGAAGGGTGCAGATACTCTCTTACCCCATCTAGCTCGCTAGGAAGGGTGCAGATACACTCTTACCCCATCTAGCTCACTAGGAAGGGTGCAGATACACTCTTACCCCATCTAGCTCACTAGGAAGGGTGCAGATACTCTCTTACCCCATCTAGCTCACTAGGAAGGGTGCAGATACACTCTTACCCCATATAGCTCACTAGGAAGGGTGCAGATACACTCTTACCCCATCTAGCTCACTAGGAAGGGAGCAGATACACTCGTACCCCATCTAGCTCACTAGGAAGGGTGCAGATACACTCTTACCCCATCTAGCTCACTAGGAAGGGTGCAGATACACTCTTACCCCATCTAGCTCACTAGGAAGGGTGCAGATACACTCTTACCCCATCTAGCTCACTAGGAAGGGAGCAGATACACTCGTACCCCATCTAGCTCACTAGGAAGGGAGCAGATACACTCGTACCCCATCTAGCTCACTAGGAAGGGTGCAGATACACTCGTACCCCATCTAGCTCACTAGGAAGGGTGCAGATACACTCTTACCCCATCTAGCTCGCTAGGAAGGGTGCAGATACACTCTTACCCCATCTAGCTCACATGGTTTGACGTGAATACCAAAAGTGCAAAATCCTAATCAAATATGGAGCGACCCCTCGCTCTTGCAATTTGACAAACAATTTAGAATGATTAATTCGATCAAAAGTTTTAGATGCATCCAGGAAACACATAAATATTGTGGTGTTATGTCTCCTGTACTTACTAACAACTTCCTTTTGGGCATATATACATAAGTCTGTGCTATGTTTACTTTTAAAACCAAATTGATTATCAGTGGTTATTATGTACTCCTGAAGCCTATCTAAGAGAATTCCTTCTAATACTTTAGAAAGTACACTGGCCAGAGCAATTGGTCGATAATTTTCAATGCTGGATATTTTACCGGTTTTATTTTTGATTACTGGCACTAACAGAACAGTCAGCATAGAGTCAGGAAGTACGCCATGCATTAACAATCCAGAGAAACACAAAGCAAGTAACACTGAGGCTCTGCTGCTAGCATGCCTCAGATGTTCTGCTGTTGTCTGGTCACGGCCACATGCTTTGTTCAATGCCAATGTTTCAATGGCATACAACACTTCATCAGGTCTAACACACACCAGCTTCATTAGGAACATCACCAATATTAAATGCCTCACTCTCAACACTGTTGAAAATATCCCTATAACGTTTACTCCACAGATCTGCAATACTGTCCGAACCAATAGCCCCATCAATATTGGATGGCAGGGGCATCTTAATGTTATTGGCAACCTTAACTTCTTTCCAGAAATCATAGACATTATTCTGTTGAAACTTTTTGGCCATGGAGTTTGCCCTCATGGCCTGTTCATTTATTTTAATAAAACGCACAGCATATTTAAATCTAGCATTTGCGTGTTTCTTGTGTTCACACTCTGGACCATATCTTGCTTTTCCTGATAAAACCCAGTTTTTAAAAGCTTCTTTAGCCTCTATATGGAGTTCAGACACATATTCATTCCACCCTGGCCTAAGATTATGTTGTTTAGCCCTTTTTTTGTAAAATGATTTACTTACATTATTTAGACAATTCACAATTTTATCATACATTACACGTAGATCACTATTGTGGTTTTGGTTTTTACAGTTAATGTTGCCACACAGAATTGCATCAAGTGGTATATCAATATTTCCGAGGCTCTTATCAGTTTGTGACTTGTAATGCAAGAAATCATCTTCTGTGAGCTTTGACCAATCTACTTTAAAATGTTGTTCATGGTTATCATCATTACTGGTCAACTCAGGTAGATTCTCAACATTTAATCTCATAGAGACAGGTATATGATCTGTTATAGCCAGCTCATACAAGACTGCAACATCCTGGAGACAGTCATGAGCATCAGCCGTACACATACAGTGATCCAGCCCAGATGTTGTATGCCATGCTTCACTGGTATATGTGAAGCTATTTACTGGCAACAGCACTTTGCTGGAAAGAACCAACTTGCTATCTTGACAAAATTGCATTAGGTGTTGACCAAACAGGGAGTTATTATCTGAAATATCAGCGTTCATATCCCCCACAACAAATATATTTGTATATGCACTTTCTTTGACAAAAGAACTTATAAAAGCGAGCCTGTGAAGGTATTCATCCTCGTTTTGGTTACTTTCATAAGGAGTGTAAACATTTAAAATTACAAAAGCATTCTTATTATGTACAACTTTAATTGCTATGCACCAGTCCACCTCTAGCCTAATCACACTGATCAGTGGATCATATTTTTTATGCCACATAATAGCGACCCCGCCAGGTATTCTGCCACGCACTATTCCCTTGCTGAGATCTGTTGTGGATTCTGCCCCATGAAAATCATTATTGACAGAATTAAGTTTATCCAGGTCTTGTTTGGTTAAAAAAGTCTCTTGTATACACAAGATATCATCTCTCTCCATTAAAGTATCAATAACAATGCGTCGCACTTTGTCCCCGGCGGACTGTCCAAGGCGCAAGCCACGCGAATTATAGGACACAACTCTAATACTCATGTTTCACAATCATATCTGCATGGCAGCGGATGTCCCAACCTCAAGCATGTTCCTTGCAACAACAGGTGTTTTTACATCCAGTGACCCCGAAGCCGCAGCCTTGCGGGCTTCATAGAAACGCCGTACAAAAGTTCCTTCTGGCCAAAGCTGTGGCTCATACATTTCGCCTACCTCATTGAACTCGGCGGTAATTTTGAAGGAGCTAAACCGACCTGAAGCAGTGCCTCTCTTTTGACAGGTTACAGCGCGGCGGAGTTTTTCTTTTAGATAACTTGCCAGTGCCTCGGAGTCCAAATCGGGCGAGAATTTTGTAGCGAATCCACTCACCAGCTTAGTCTTTATAGCTTGTATGTTTCCCCCAGCACTGGTTCCAACAATACCGGTAGTCGTCTTCTTTCTGGGAGGATCTAGTCGGGCTCTGGGCTGTATGTCAGTGGCATGTTTCAGGCGGCGACCCTCTCTCACTACACGGCTCCACACAGGTGACATGACCCTCTCTCACTACACGGCTCCACACAGGTGACATGACCCTCTCTCACTACACGGCTCCACACAGGTGACATGACCCTCTCTCACTACACGGCTCCACACAGGTGACATGACCCTCTCTCACTACACGGCTCCACACAGGTGACATGACCCTCTCTCACTACACGGCTCCACACAGGTGACATTGCCGTGTCGTTTTTCCGCTCCACATTCCAGGTTCCCTCTGCTGCACTGGCATCCAGGACCGAGGCTCCATGCTCCTGAGTTCCACCTTCCATCCCCTGGCTCGGGGCCTCCTCGTTAACCTGGCGAATCAGCGCATCCCTTCTGCTCAACACAGGCTGTTCAACCCTGCATATGCGTTGGTTTATATCCGCCGTTATCGTACGGAGACTCTCGCAGACATTTGTCTGCAAACACACAGCATGTTTCATGGAGGACATGTCTGTGCTTAGACGCTCAATTTCCCCAAGCAGGCAAGAAACGTCAAGGGAGTTGAAAGTCACAGGCGGAAACTCGTCTATGTAACGAGACACAAAGCGAGGGATATTCTCACCCGCCTCATTAAGTAGTTTCAAACAACTCTTCACCTTATTCACGTCTTTGTGTGCCCCCTTATGTGCTGCAAAGCGTTGACTGGAGCTTGGGCAGAGTTCAAAAAGAACTTTCTTTGAACTCTCAATCCAATCCGACCCGAAGTGGTTCACAACTAACAAAATAATGTCATCATGACTCAGAGTCTTCATTTTGATGACGAGGAAGTTTAAAAGTTCATCTTCCACAATACTTTTGCCATCAATAGCCGTGTAGATCTCTGGTTTAATTCGAGATCTACTCAGAGCAGCCGCATTTTCACCAGCTGCCTCCGCCATTAAGACAAGCAAGTACAGTTACATGTTTATGTACAGTTACATGTTCATGTACAGTTACATGTTTATGTACAGTTACATGTTCATGTACAGTTACATGTTCATGTACAGTTACATGTTTATGTACAGTTACATGTTCATGTACAGTTACATGTTCATGTACAGTTACATGTTTATGTACAGTTACATGTTCATGTACAGTTACATGTTTATGTACAGTTACATGTTCATGTACAGTTACATGTTCATGTACAGTTACATGTTTATGTACAGTTACATGTTCATGTACAGTTACATGTTCATGTACAGTTTTGTGTTTATGTACAGTTATGTGTTTATGTACAGCTCATAATGCTAAATAAATAAGGAGAGTATCAAACAGAGGAACACGTCTCTCCAGGAGTCATTGACAGTCGTAGGAGGATAGTTGTGAGTCATCAGCGTAGCAGTGACACGTTACACTGTGTTAGTTTTTAAATCGGACCTCAGGGCAGCGAGTCAACACAGAACCAGAGTTCTGGTCCCGGTGGAGGTCCGGATCTGACCTCAGATACTCTCTGTGGTCGGTTAGTGGGCCGCAAACGTCGCTGACGCACATCTCTGACAGGACGATGAGTGGGAGGTGTGGGACCAGAGCCCAGATGGGACCTGGTCCACTGTTGGACCAGAGCCCAGCTGGGACCTGGTCCACTGTTGGACCAGAGCCCAGCTGGGACCTGGTCCACTGTTGGACCAGAGCACAGACCTGGGGTGTAAAACCTAACCGTAAAACTAAAGCCACGATTACTCAGGAAGCACTTGGTGGTTTTCTCTGGTTTGGCAGCAAACTGCCACAGGAACCAGGTGTGGACTTCATTCCCTGATTGACCTCTCACTCTCACACACACACACACACACACACACACACACACACACACACAGTGTACTATGTGTTCAGTGTGTTGGGGCCGAGAGGAGACATATTCAGGATGCTGTGGTCAGAGACCTCCAGTCTATTCTCTTCCTCTATTGAACTGTGTGTGTGTGTGTGTGTGTGTGTGTGTGTGTGTGTGTGTGTGTGTGTGTGTGTGTGTGTGTGTGTGTGTTGTGTGAGCCACCAATGGTGTGGGAAAAATTCAGATTCTTTACGTTTATGACTTTTTATGATTTTTTTAGAATTTGTATTACAATCTAAATTATGATTTTCTGTATTTTTATTTTCATGTATCTGATTTTTTATGACTTTTTATGACTTTATGAAATTACTTTTTTAGAATTTCTATTCTTATGTATATTATTTTTTATGACTTTTTATTACAATCTAAACTGACTTTTTTAGAATAATTATTTTCATGTATATGATTTTTTCATGACTTTTATTACAATCTAAACTATAATTTATTTTTATTTTCATGTATCTGATTTTTTTATGACTTTTTATTACACTCTAAACTATGATTTTCTATTTCTATTTTCACTTTCTAGACTTTTAATGACTTTCTATGACCAATTGTAGTTTGACTGTTTATGATTTTTTTGTATTTTCATGACATGTTCTATGACTTATGAAATGTTTATTACATACTTTTTTAGAAAAGGGACATACAAGAGGACATCCAAGAGGACATACAAGGGGACATACAAGAGGACATACAAGGGGACATACAAGGAGACATACAGGAGGACATCCAAGAGGACATACAAGGGGACATCCAAGAGGACATACAAGGGGACATCCAAGAGGACATACAAGAGGACATACAAGAGGACATACAAGAGGACATCCAAGAGGACATACAAGAGGACATCCAAGAGGACATACAAGAGGACATCCAAGAGGACATACAAGGGGACATCCAAGGGGACATACAAGGGGACATACAAGAGGACATACAAGGGGACATACAAGGGGACATACAAGGGGACATACAAAGGGACATACAAGAGGACATACAAGGGGACATACAAGAGGACATACAAGGGGACATACAAGGGGACATACAAGAGGACATACAAGGGGACATACAAGAGGACATACAAGGGGACATACAAGGGGACATACAAGAGGACATACAAGGGGACATACAAGAGGACATACAAGGGGACATACAAGGGGACATACAAGAGGACATACAAGGGGACATACAAGAGGACATACAAGGGGACATACAAGGGGACATACAAGAGGACATACAAGGGGACATACAAGAGGACATACAAGGGGACATACAAGGGGACATACAAGAGGACATACATATATACATGTATATATATGTATATATATATACATATTTATACATATATATATATATATATATGTATATATATACATATTTATATGTATATATATATCTCGCATTAGAAAGAAAAGCAGAACGTGCAGTGCAAACCTTTTACGAGAGGCGGTCTCCGTTTTAAGGAAGTTGTCCTCTCTCTGTCTCTCGCCCGTCAACAGGCCTCATGAAGTGGAAATACCCCACAGCTCCCAGAACCTGTTCCAGGGCAGAGATACAGTGTGAGTTGTTTGCAGGGCAGATAGTTATTTCCATTTCTTATGCAATAGTTCTTTTTTTAATCTCACACAGAAGCTTACATCATGTGAACTCCTTTCTTCTTAACCTGTGTTCACAGACCCTCATTAAAATAGTAAAGAAGAGTACTTCCTCTGATACGTGATGCTGCTTTGATGAGTGTTGCAAGAAACAAGGCTTCAGAAGGCTGTGTGTGTGTGTGTGTGTGTGTGTGTGTGTGTGTGTGTGTGTGTGTGTGTGTGTGTGTGTGTGTGTACATACAGTAGAGCAGTACTGCAGTATGTGGACGCTGCAGTACTGTGTTGCAGCTCTCTGGCTCAGAGTTACATCAGCCTCGGTGATGCAGCTCTGCAGCTCTGCAGCTCTGTAGCTCAGAGCGCCAGAGAACACCGGAGTCACCGCCGCTCCAGAGCCAACCCAACCGACCCACGCTGAAGACGGGACGAACCACCGGGGAACCAAAGTCAAGAAATAAAACCAACGTAAAGAAGCGTGAGAGAGAACGAGCCGACACCAGCAGGTAGAACTCAGCTGGACTCTCTCAGGAGGCCTCGCTGCTGCACACCGCTAATATCAACAGTCCTGAGCCCATGTGACTGGACATGCCAGAGAAAACCAAACCACCAACCACACCACACCACACCAAACCACCACCACACCAACACCAAACCAAACCACCCACCCAACCACAAACCAAACCACACCAAACCAAACCACACCACACCAAACCAAACCAAACCAAACCAAACCAAACCACACCACACCACACCAAACCAAACCAAACCAAACCACACCAAACCAAACCACACCACACCAAACCAAACCAAACCAAACCAAACCACACCAAACCAAACCACACCACACCAAACCAAACCAAACCAAACCAAACCAAACCACACCACACCACACCAAACCAAACCAAACCAAACCACACCAAACCAAACCACACCACACCAAACCAAACCAAACCAAACCACACCACACCAAACCAAACCACACCACACCAAACCAAACCAAACCAAACCAAACCAAACCACACCACACCACACCAAACCACACCACACCAAACCAAACCAAACCACACCACACCAAACCAAACCACACCACACCACACCAAACCAAACCAAACCACACCACACCAAACCAAACCAAACCAAACCACACCAAACCACACCAAACCAAACCAAACCACACCACACCACACCAAACCAAACCAAACCACACCACACCACACCAAACCAAACCAAACCACACCACACCAAACCAAACCACACCACACCACACCAAACCAAACCAAACCACACCACACCAAACCAAACCAAACCAAACCACACCAAACCACACCAAACCAAACCAAACCAAACCACACCACACCAAACCAAACCAAACCACACCACAGAGCCACAGAACACAGCCTGGACAGGATCCAATTAAATCAAATACACCCAATAGAACAACACTGGGAAACATCGTCACTCAAACCAAGTAGTCATTGAAATGAAGCAACCAGTCACCCAAACCAGTCAGATGAGTCTTTACAGTAAATATGAAGCACTTTCCTCAGCCCAGCACAAAGACAGGAAACAGGGAGGAAACAGGCAGGAAGCCGTCTGGCTCTGGCCCAAAGAGACACAATCTGCCTTCCAACACTCCAAAGCTCCCGACCACACGGTGATGTTTAATATGCTTAATATGCTGAGCTGTTAATAACTGGCTTCTGGCTTCAGCTTGGTAGTTACTGTACAGATATGAGAGCGATATCAATCTTCTCGTCTAACTCTTGGCAAGAAAGCACGTTGAAATAATCAGAAACCAGGAAACCAGAGTGGCCCTGTAATTCACATTTATTGTTCTTTTAATGATATTCTCAATGTTACTGAACATAACTCATCAGCCTCTCCTGGAAAGTGTGTTAAAGTGTTATAAAACAAAACGCAGGCATGGCTCGTCACTGGCTATTTCTTGGTAGTTGCAGTATATTACATGATGGCTTGTATCTTTAGTATCTTCATCAATGAATCAGATGTTTTGTGTTGCAGTCGTTAATGTGCTGATGATGATTTAAGAAGAAGTGCTCCACTCCCCCACATCACGACTCTATTGTTTTATTTTTGTCAACGAAATCCTCAAAAAGACAAAATGAGTTGATCTATCCCTGAAGTATTGTCTGTCCAACAGCCATTAAAACTCACGATCTCTCACACTATTTATACAAATAAATATATATATGAATAAATAAATATACAGTATATATATATAAATAAATAAGTCTTATTATGTTGTCTGTTCACTACTCTAACTCTTATTATGTTGTCTGTTCACTACTCTAACTCTTATTATGTTGTCTGTTCACTACTCTAACTCTTATTATGTTGTCTGTTCACTACTCTAACTCTTATTATGTTGTCTGTTCACTACTCTAACTCTTATGTTGTCTGTTCTCTACTCTAACTCTTATTATGTTGTCTGTTCACTACTCTAACTCTTATGTTGTCTGTTCTCTACTCTAACTCTTATTATGTTGTCTGTTCACTACTCTAACTCTTATGTTGTCTGTTCTCTACTCTAACTCTTATTATGTTGTCTGTTCACTACTCTAACTCTTATGTTGTCTGTTCTCTACTCTAACTCTTATTATGTTGTCTGTTCACTACTCTAACTCTTATGTTGTCTGTTCTCTACTCTAACTCTTATTATGTTGTCTGTTCACTACTCTAACTCTTATGTTGTCTGTTCTCTACTCTAACTCTTATTATGTTGTCTGTTCACTACTCTAACTCTTATGTTGTCTGTTCTCTACTCTAACTCTTATTATGTTGTCTGTTCACTACTCTAAGTCTTATGTTGTCTGTTCTCTACTCTAACTCTTATTATGTTGTCTGTTCACTACTCTAAGTCTTATGTTGTCTGTTCTCTACTCTAACTCTTATTATGTTGTCTGTTCACTACTCTAAGTCTTATGTTGTCTGTTCTCTACTCTAACTCTTATTATGTTGTCTGTTCACTACTCTAAGTCTTATGTTGTCTGTTCACTACTCTAACTCTTATGTTGTCTGTTCTCTACTCTAAGTATTATGTTGTCTGTTTTCTTCTAAGTATTATGTTGGTTCTCTACTCTAAGTCTTATGTTGTCTGTTCCTCTCTAACTCTTATTATGTTGTCTGTTCACTACTCTAACTCTTATTATGTTGTCTGTTCTTCTAACTCTTATTATGTTGTCTGTCTCACTCTAAGTCTTATGTTGTTGTTCTCTACTCTAATCTTATTATGTGTCTGTTCACTACTCTAACTCTTATTATGTTGTCTGTTCTCTACTCTAAGTCTTATGTTGTCTGTTCACTACTCTAAGTCTTATGTTGTCTGTTCTCTACTCTAACTCCTATTATGTTGTCTGTTCACTACTCTAAGTCTTATTATGTTGTCTGTTCACTACTCTAAGTCTTATGTTGTCTGTTCACTTTAAGTCTTATGTTGTCTGTTCACTACTCTAACTCTTATTATGTTGTCTGTTCTACCAACTTATTATGTTGTTTGTCTCTACCTAAGCTATGTTGTCTGTTCACTACTCTAACTCTTATTATGTTGTCTGTTCACTACTCTAAGTCTTATTATGTTGTCTGTTCACTACTCTAAGTCTTGTTGTCTGTTCACTACTCTAAGTCTTGTTGTCTGTTCACTACTCTAACTCTTATTATGTTGTCTGTTCTCTACTCTAAGTCTTATGTTGTCTGTTCTCTACTCTAAGTCTTGTTGTCTGTTCTACTCTAAGTCTTGTTGCTGTTCACTACTCTAACTCTATTATTGTCTGTTCACTACCGTCTTATGTTGTCTGTTCACACTCTAACTCTTATTATGTTGTCTGTCTCTACTCTAAGTCTTATGTTGTCTGTTCACTACTCTAAGTCTTATGTTGTCTGTTCACTACTCTAACTCTTATTATGTTGTCTGATGCTACAGCTGAGACATTTTATTAAGCACATAGAAAGTGTCTATGTGTGTTTCATGAATAGTTTAGTAAATAATAATGAGCTACCCATTCAAGCTGTGCATCATTATCAGGAAACAACTATTTCCACATTGTGGTGCCCACTGTGTCTGAATTCTCGCAACTTACTGTAACAGGCAACTGAACTGAGTCATGATAAACTGTGTGACTGATGCACTTCCTGCTCTCATCTCAACTCTACTTCCTGTTTACAGCTCCAACATCCCACAAAGCCTTGCTCCTGTGATAGGAAACGCTACTCACAAGCCCAGAAGGCTGCAGCCAGCTGACAGCTATCATATCACGTATATATATAGATATATATATCTATATATATACGTGATATATATCTATATATCTATAGATATATATCACGTATATATATATATAGATATATATATATTTATTTATTCATATACATTTTTATTCATATTTATATATTTTTATATATATTTATGTATATACATATTTTACATATATTTATTTGTATATATATATATTTATATATTTGTTTATATATTAATTTATATATATACATGCATTTGTTGTTTATTTATTCATATATATATTTATTTATTCGTATATATATGTTTTTATTTATATTTATATATATTTATTTATTTTTATTTTTACATATATATTTATTCATATATATATATTTATTCATATATATATATTTATTCATATATATATATTTATTTTTATATATATATATTGATATATATATATTTATATTTATTTATATTTATATAAATATTTATTTATATAAATATGTATTTATATAAATAGTGTGAGAGGCTCGATCATGAGTGATAGCTGTGGGGATGTTAGCTCAGGATTGAAAAGACCAACAATGAAACAACACATCGTTGTCGTCGTACGTTTCTGAAATAAAAATGTTTCATTAATACGTTCCATTAATCCGCCGACTCATATTTATCTTCTGCAGCAGAGTTTTACATGACAAAGATAACAGAAGCTTCAGGTCTTTATTATTATTACATAAATGTTTGTTCTGTTCCCTTTAACTACACCATAATTAGTTACTTTGACATCATTGTTGCTTTTACCAGCTCTTCTGTGCTGCGTGTTTCCGTGTAATCTTTCCTTTAATAAATATCCTGCTCCTCCATCTTCTCAGTAAATGTGATCTTTCATTTTCACAATGAGGACGAAAGTGCAAAAGTTTATAAATTCTCCAGAGAAGTGTTTTAGTTGTGACTAAAGGCTGACGGGTCCATCTCTCAGCGGTCAGAGGACACACGTCACCGTGAGTCAGAGATGCCCTGACTCGCCCACAAAGAAGCTTATTACTCTTATTCTGAAGCTTTAGTTTCCTGGTGTGTTCGGGATCAGGAGGAAACCAAAGGTTTGTGTAAAGTAAAGTAAATGTAAAGTTGGCTGGAAGTTGAATAACTGACTTGGAGAGAAGGTCTCAGACTGAGAGCGTCTGCATGTTCAAACTCTTCTGTTCAATAAGAGTCACTGCAGCTTCTTTTCTGTTCTACAATAAAACCTACAGGTGTTTTTAAGTAAATACATAAAGAAGTCAGCCTGGAGGTCTGAGACTTCGGTTCGAGCCCTGTGACAATCCACCTTTTCCCTGAATAGATAAATAGACCAGATATAATAACGCGTTAGACCTCAGTCTCCATGAAGCTGATAATATTACTTGTTGCTGATTTTCATGTGCGATTGAAAACAAGGGTGTAAATATGTGTTTTATGTCGCGATGAAAAGCTTTGGCTTCTATTAATTTAACCTCCACTAACTCACAACACAATAATAAGGACACGTGTCGGTCAACCGGAGAGACGCTGCAGATGTTTCACGTTGAACGCACGAAATGTAATTATGAAATGAAATGAAATAGCTTTAATTTGACCATATAAACTCTCTGAGGACCGAGTGGAGGTGTGGAGGTGTGTGAGAGGACGAGTGAAGCTGGAGAACAACACGAGTCTCTCCTGGTGGAACCGGACCCAGACCTGACCCAGACCTGACCCAGACCGGACCCAGACCGGACCCAGACTGGACCTGGACCCAGACTGGACCTGGACCCAGACCGGACCCAGACTGGACCTGGACCCAGACCGGACCCAGACCGGACCCAGACTCCCCCAGCGGCCCGTCAGCGCTTCATCAGCCCACAGATCTGGTCTCTGAGAGAAACCTGTTCAAACCCACGTGAGTTATAAAAGAATCAGGTGTTGTTGCAGAAACTACCACAGGTTTCAGAATCAAAAGGTTTCACATCTTCAAAAACAAAGGAATCAAAGCGTCTGCGTCTCCTCGGGCCTCTGAACAGCCTCACGCTCCCCGAATGGATTTTACTCTCCGAACACCTGAAACACTGAGACACGGGTACTCTACTGGAGGCTCACGGTGGCAACGCGTTGTGTTGTTGTGTTGTTGTGTTGTTGTGTTGTTGTGTTGTTGTCTTGTTTTTATCTCATCCGACGGCTTTGTGTTGCTCCAGATTGTTCTTTGATAAAATGCATAAAACAAAACCTAACTTTTGTATTTATATATAATTAATATACAAGGAGGGTTCTTGTAGCTGCTTTTAAGTCAAGCGGTGAATGTATCCCCTTTTTATTTTGTATTTCTTTTTATTAGTATTATTATTTTTCCCTTTGTATGTTTTTCTTCTTTTTTTATGACTTTATTATTGTCTGACAAACCTAACTTCTGTATCTATGTAGAATGTTAATATCTATATTAATCTAAATGAATACAAATTTAAGTGACAAAAAAAAAAGGTGAATTCATTCAGGGAGCAATAAATAATTACAGGACGAAAACACATTTCTATCAGAACGAAACTGAGAGAGGGAGACTCTGTGGTGCATTATGGGAAATGTCCGGGCTCCAGCTGATAGCGGATGGATAGATAGATAGATAGAAAGATAACGACTCCTCACACAGAAAGCTAACGAGTCCTCACACAGTAACCTAACGACTCCTCACACAGAAAGATAACGACTCCTCACAGAAAACTAACGACTCCTCACACAGAAAGCTAACGACTCCTCACACAGTAAGCTAACGACTCCTCACACAGAAAGATAACGACTCCTCACACAGTAAGCTAACGACTCCTCACACAGAAAGATAACGACTCCTCACATAGAAAGCTAACGACTCCTCACAGAAAACTAACGACTCCTCACATAGAAAGCTAACGACTCCTCACACAGAAAGCTAACGACTCCTCACACAGAAAGATAATGACTCCTCACACAGAAAGCTAACGACTCCTCACACAGAAAGATAACGACTCCTCACACAGAAAGATAACGACTCCTCACACAGAAAGATAACGACTCCTCACACAGTAAGCTAACGACTCCTCACGCAGAAAGCTAACGACTCCTCACGCAGTGAGCTAACGACTCCTCACGGAGTAAGCTAACGACTCCTCACACAGAAAGCTAACGACTCTTCACACAGTAAGCTAACGACTTCTCACACAGTAAGCTAACGACTCCTCACACAGAAAGCTAACGACTCCTCACACAGAAAGCTAACGACTTCTCACACAGTAAGCTAGCGACTCCTCACACAGTAAGCTAGCGACTCCTCACACAGTAAGCTAACGACTCCTCACACAGAAAGCTAGCGACTCCTCACACAGTAAGCTAACGACTCCTCACATAGAAAGCTAGCGACTCCTCCGTGTCCTGCTGTCCAGATGAGATCACAGCGACTCACCATGGAATTTTCTTTTATTAAAACAACATGCGTTTGTTTGGCCGATGTAAACAGACTCTCAACACTGTGTTTAGTTTTCTTACTTTCCATTCCGCCATTCAATTTTAATCTATCACAGCAGTGTATGAAATTCACCTTCATTATCGTCAATGTCCCGTCGCTGCCTTGCTCAGATATTATAGAAGGAGTTCATTTAAAACATGTCAGCATTGAACTTCATCTTTGAATGTAATTCAGGGTTTTTCTCTCCTCTGGTTGATTCACTAATTCTTCAGGACGGAGCAGAAGAAGATTAAAATAGTTCGTGCCTCAGGCAATATGTATTTAGAGTCGCAAAATACGGGATGAAACTCGTACAAGTAGCCGCTGTGTGTGATTAAAGAACAAAGTGCGTCTCAAATTTAAAAAAAAAGCTGACGTAAAATATGTGGCAATGTTTAATTGTCGTCATGACGCGACAAGTTTTCATCCGTAAACGGTGACGAGGACGAAGGTTTATGCAAATTGTGTTTAAAATTCAGTTCTACAAACACTCATATTCTGTCCTCACCTGCTTTCTTTTTCATTTTTACAACCAAATCAGATGCTATTACATTTGGTAATGTGTCTCAGTCCCATGCCCGTGTCACGGGGCGGAGCCTCGGTGGGCGGAGCCTCGGTGGGCGGAGCCTCTGAAGGAAGCCAGGTGGAGGTGAACCGTGTGTGACGGAGCCGTGAGGAGACGGTGGAGAACAATCTGAACGTTTCCTCATACAACAGTTATGATATCGCACCAAATGCAACCTACAAAGCAACACCTGTGAATGTAGGCATGTTATATGAATACAGTCTTTTCAAAATAAACTTCCGTCTTCTGGGTAAACAACTTAGTTAGTTTGAGGAAAAGATCGTAAAATACTTAGTTAGGTTTAAGAAAAGATTGTAAAACACTTAGTTAGGTTTAAGAAATATCGTAAAATACTTAATTAGGTTTAAGAAAAGATCGTAAAATACTTAATTAGGTTTAAGAAAAGATCGTAAAATACTTAGTTAGGTTTAAGAAAAGATCCTAAAATACTTAATTAGGTTTAAGAAAAGATCGTAAAATACTTAATTAGGTTTAAGAAAAGATCGTAAAATACTTAGTTAGGTTTAAGAAAAGATCGTAAAATACTTAATTAGGTTTAAGAAAAGATCGTAAAATACTTAATTAGGTTTAAGAAAAGATCGTAAAATACTTAGTTAGGTTTAAGAAAAGATCGTAAAATACTTAATTAGGTTTAAGAAAAGATCGTAAAATACTTAATTAGGTTTAAGAAAAGATCGTAAAATACTTAATTAGGTTTAAGAAAAGATCGTAAAATACTTAATTAGGTTTAAGAAAAGATCGTAAAATACTTAATTAGGTTTAAGAAAAGATCGTAAAATACTTAATTAGGTTTAAGAAAAGATCGTAAAATACTTAATTAGGTTTAAGAAAAGATCGTAAAATACTTAATTAGGTTTAAGAAAGGATCGTAAAATACTTAGTTAGGTTTTTAAAGAAAAAGGCTGTTTGGGGAAGGGACGTAGCGTTACGTAAGTACAGAAGTTACGTGACCTTAGTCATCATTGATCAGCCGACTGCCCTCTGTTACTTCCGGTCGTTATACTTCCTCATTCACGATTATGTGGAATTCATACAAACTGATTTTCGTGGGAAATCTACGAATTACTCCGTGCATCCAGGATGTGTCAGCTCCTCTGTCTCGTGAAGGTTTGTCATGCAACGAGCTCCTCTGTGGCAACATGAGACGATTCCTCTCATCAGGACACGACACTCAGACACGTTTCCTGTGAAAAAACAGAAATAAAAGCAAACCTCACTTCAGTTTCCTCATGAAACAAACATTCTTCAGCTTAAGTTAACCGGCCTGCAGGCACATGACGCCCGAAGCTCAGAGCTCGGGTACTTTCCTCAGGGATCCGTCTCAGAGCTCGGGTACTTTCCTCAGGGATCCGTCCCCATCACACCACACTGTAAGCCCCGCCTTTCCTTTCTCCGTGCACCAATCAGAGAGCGCTTTGCCTCGGAGGCTGAAGTGGATCCGTGACGTGTTCTGGGAGGTTATTATGGTTTATGATGAAGTTCCTCCTCTGGTCTTGGTGACTCAGAGCGCAACAATGTGTACAAAGAACCTAAAAGCAACCAGAACTACAGGAAACTAAACTAAACTAAAGTAAAGTAAAGTAAACTAGAGTAAACTAAACTAAACTAAAGTAAAGTAAAGTAAAGTAAACTAAACTAAAGTAAACTAAAGTAAACTAAAGTAGAGTAAACTAAACTAAAGTAAACTAAAGTAAACTAAACTAAAGTAAAGCAAAGTAAAGCAAAGTAAAGTAAACTAAACTAAACTAAACTAAACTAAACTAAACTAGAGTAAACTAAACTAAACTAAACTAGAGTAAACTAAACTAAACTAAACTAGAGTAAACTAAACTAAACTAAACTAAACTAAACTAAAGTAAACTAAACTAAACTAAACTAAAGTAAAGTAAAGCAAAGTAAAGTAAACTAAACTAAACTAAAGTAAAGTAAAGCAAAGTAAAGTAAACTAAACTAAAGTAAACTAAACTAGAGTAAACTAAACTAAAGTAAAGTAAAGTAAAGTAAAGTAAAGTAAAGTAAAGTAAAGTAAACCCAGGAGAGGCTAAACTAAAGGCTGAGCAGGTGTGTTTCTCTGCTCAGCCTCAGACTGAACCAGACTCTGGTTCTGACTTCTGAACCAGACTCTGGGTCTGACTTCTGAACCAGTCTCTGGGTCTGACTTCTGAACCAGACCGTCCTCCACAGAAACCCACGTTGCCCTTCTGGTTGTCTTCAACTGGCTCTTTAAGGGCAACAATCTTCATCTCAGCCACGTTTAAGAAGAGAGGAAGCAACAAGCTGACATCATCACATTCATTTCAATCCAGTACAAAAATAATTTGTCATCAAATTTAGATTTAAGTTCCCAACAAAATATAAAGATACATCCTTAAAATACTTCTCACACATTAATGCACCAGCTAGTGATAAAGTATGTAATAATAATACTTTGCATTACAAGTTGGAGTCCGATTCTGAACTTTAAGTTGTGTCATTGCTCCTTTAATCCAGTGAAAGATCAGAATACTTCTTCTTCTAAAACATTAAAGTGATGTTGTTCGTCCGCTCATACTCAAACAGATACATACTTTATTAACATGTCGTTAACATTAACACGGCCAGCATCGTGTTGTGTCACGTATACATCATGTATATGTGATGTATACGTGATATATACATCACGTATACATCATGTATATCATGTATACGTGATGTATACGTGATGTATACATCACGTATACATTATGTATATGTGATGTATACGTGATATATACATCACGTATACATGATGTATACGTGATGTATACGTGATATATACATCACGTATACATCACGTATACATGATGTATACGTGATGTATACGTGATGTACAATCATGTCTCAGTTCATGTTAGATATCACATCCTACCTACTTTTAAAAGTCTCTGTCATATTGTATATAATGTGTATTTTCCTCTCAGTATTAGTTGTGTGTCTGTAAGCAAACATCCGAACCTCTTGACTTGTATTTCACCTAAAATACATGTTATGAATCGTTGAAGTAAATCTTCTTTCTGTGTGTTTATCTTTTAAACCCCCCCCTCTGTCGTCCTGACTCCTCCCCCTCTGTCGTCCTGACTCATCCTCCTCCGTCGTCCTGACTCCTCCCCCTCTGTCATCCTGACTCCTCCCCCTCTGTCGTCCTGACTCCTCCCCCTCTGTCATCCTGACTCATCCTCCGCCGTCGTCCTGACTCCTCCCCCTCTGTCGTCCTGACTCCTCCTCCTCCGTCGTCCTGACTCCTCCCCCTCTGTCGTCCTGACTCCTCCTCCTCCGTCGTCCTGACTCCTCCCCCTCTGTCGTCCTGACTCATCCTCCGCTGTCGTCCTGACTCCTCCCCCTCTGTCGTCCTGACTCATCCTCCTCCGTCGTCCTGACTTCTCCCCCTCTGTCGTCCTGACTCCTCCCCCTCTGGCGTCCTTACTCCTCCCCCTCCGTCGTCCTGACTCATCCTCCTGTGTCGTCCTGACTCCTCCCCCTCCGTCGTCCTGACTCCTCCTCCTGTGTCGTCCTGACTCCTCCCCCTCTGTCGTCCTGACTCCTCCCCCTCTGTCATCCTGACTCATCCTCCTCCGTCGTCCTGACTCCTCCCCCTCTGTCGTCCTGACTCCTCCCCCTCTGTCGTCCTGACTCCTCTCCCTCTGTCGTCCTGACTCCTCCCCCTCTGTCGTCCTGACTCCTCCCCCTCTGTCGTCCTGACTCATCCTCCTCACAATATTTCCTCTTTTGTGTAAATGTGTAGTTTCACTTTCTGTGAAGCAGAAGGAGTTCAGAGAAGCTTCCAGAACGCGACACGCGTCCTCAAATAACATTGTTTAAATATGTGGAATAATATATCAATAATAGCCTTCAACGTCCAGGATGAAACACCAACGATCTCTCAACATGTCGGAGGATTAAATTGTTTATGGGAAAAAAACATTTAGTTGTTTTTAGGAAAGACTTGTTGGGGACAAAATAATTACCTTTAATAAAATGAATGTTTATGAAAAGTCCCAAAAGGAAGCCGTGTGTTTAGTGGACCAGCGTCTAGAAGTGGTCTTCGTTAATATTTAATACTGCGTTACTATCTCCACCACGAACTGTGTCCATGGACGGGAATCACAAGATTTAATATCCACAACTCTGAGTCTGGGTTGGAATGAATCATAACTTCAGTACATAGATTGTGTCTGACTCCTCAGTTTCACTTTCATAAACACTCAGCCGCTGACGAGGAGGATATGATCTGTGAGCGTTGCTTCATTTCATCTTACGCTCTTTTGGTAGCAACTAATACATAAGGCCGTAGAAGGCTTTTCATAAAACTACAGGGCATATTTAGTTGTCCTATTAGGAACGCTCATAATATATAGAATACAGTATAATCTCTTTTAAATCACTTCATGTGATTTTACGTGATGTTGTCGCTTCACTGCTTTATTTCTTATTGATATTATTGTTTTATTTTACTAAATTATTTCATTTAATGTTATTTATTTAATGTTTTTTATTTATTTATTTTATTTTATTTATGTGTATCAGGGTTTAACTCACCGTTGAGCTTTCGGTTGTTTTATTGCTTCTCTTGTCTGTCGAAGCACTTTGTAAACTCTGTTTTTAAAAGTGCTATGTAAATAAAGCTATTATTATTATTATATACAAAAATTCAGACACATGAAGACATAGCATACACACACACACACACACACACACACGCACACACACACACACACACACACGCACACACACACACACATAAGTTCAGTTCTTTATGTTCTGTTGATGTTTTTGTATAAAAGAAGCTTTAGCTTTAAGCTACTGTGTGTGTGTGTGTGTGTGTGTGTGTGTGTGTGTGTGTGTTTATTGTCTGGAACTAACCTGCAACTACAGACCTGCAACTAACCTGCAACTACAGACCTGCAACTAACCTGCAACTACACACCTGCAACTACACACCTGCAACTACACATCTGCAACTACATACCTGCAACTACACACCTGCAACTAACCTGCAACTACACACCTGCAACTACACACCTGCAACTAACCTGCAACTACACACCTGCAACTACACACCTGCAACTATACACCTGCAACTACAGACCTGCAACTACACACCTGCAACTACACACCTGCTACTACACACCTGCAACTACATACCTGCAACTACACACCTGCTACTACACACCTGCTACTACACACCTGCAACTACACACCTGCAACTACACACCTGCTACTACACACCTGCAACTACACACCTGCAACGTTTCACAATGCCACGTTGGTCTCGGGGCGTAAAGCTGTTGGGCAACGTTGCTGGTTGCCCTGCCTTCAGCCTGGACCCCGAGTAGGACAAGTGTTACAGATGGCTGCATGTCCTCCTCTCTACATGTAACTATATCTATAGATATAACTTTAACTACATATTTATACATCTGTTGCCTCCCTTTGATCTTCTGAGGACAGAATGTGTCGTAGAGATTGTAAAGAAGGAGAGTTGCCTTGACTTTGTGTAACTTATTCAGGAAAAGTACAAAACATATGAACTGTTCATGAAGTCCTGTCCTCGTTATCAGAGCCAACAAGAGTCATACTTACAAATACTAAGTCATATTCTCAATGTGATTATTTTCATTGCGATCCCCACCATACTCTCATTTCTACCACCAAACCGAGGGGAGGAAGCTTCGTCTGTATTCAAAACCACAAATTGTTTAATGGAAACTTTAACTGAAAACATCTGCTGAAGAACCCAGATGAAAATGAATAAGTGGAGTGTGTCAGGGGAAAGAAGCCATGAGTCAGCGCTTGGTCACCAGGTGCCTTCAGAGGAAACACCAGATGGGCTCGTTGGTGGGAAAGGGGTCGCCTGGAGGGTGTGGTCTGGTCCTGGTGGTGGTCCGGTCTGGTCCTGGTGGAGGTCCGGTCATGGTCCGGTCCTGGTGGTGGTCCGGTCCGGTCCTGGTGGTGGTCTGGTCCTGGTGGTGGTCCGGTCCTGGTGGTGGTCCGGTCTGGTCCTGGTGGAGGTCCGGTCCTGGTCCGGTCCTGGTGGTGGTCCGGTCCTGGTGGTGGTCCGGTCCTGGTGGTGGTCTGGTCCTGGAGGTCTGCCAATTATCAATAAACATTCACAGCATTTTGGAGGCAAAATCAGAAGCATCGTCTCACTACACAGGAATACCATATGAACATAAACAGGCCTTTATAATATAATATAATGTATTATATTTAATATAAGCATTATCTAGTATCTCAGTAAAATACAAACTGATGCTTTGCTTATGCGCCACACATTTGAGACCCAAATATTTTACTACATGAACACGAAGCGCTGCAGAGACGCGTTACTCAAATCTCTAGATGCAGAATTGAAGAAATAAAATGGTATGAACGTTGGTTTATGGGAGAGCTGCTCGGCCTTTTCCTGTCAGGCTTCTTACAACGTGATCTCGTGGGACTAAGGCGTTCCTCGTCTCGGGATTCACATTTTTAAAAATGTGTAACGACCATTAAAAAGGTTAAAATGTGAATCCCGAGACGAGGAATGTGCCATATTTTACACGACAAACTGTTGACACCGTGTAAAATATGGTAAGTTTGGCTTAAAAAAAGTATGTAAACTACTTAACATAAGTACGTAAACAAAGTAAAATAAGTACGTAAACAACGTCAGTCCAAAATACATGTCACTAACTTAATAAGTCAACAAGACTTTTTGCTTCACAAACACACCCCAAAACCACCCACCCCCCACTCCTGAGTGATCCGGTCTCCTGAGTGAAAGTCCTGTGTTTGTGGACCCATCGTCCTCCCAGTCTCCTGAGTGAAAGTCCTGTGTTTGTTGGACCCATCGTCCTCCTCATGTCTCCTGAGTGAAAGTCCTGTGTTTGTTGGACCCATCGTCCTCCTCATGTCTCCTGAGTGAAAGTCCTGTGTTTGTTGGACCCATCGTCCTCCTCCCCTCCACCAACCAGAAGTAGCCTCTCTGGCTTTCTTACATCTTTCTTCAAGGGGTTGAACAAACGAGGGACTTTCACCCAGGAGACCTGTGTTCGTGTCCCGTGTGAAACTTAAAGTAAATGTTGATATTTGTTTGTCAGTCAAGTCTTTTTTTCCTTCACCTTACTTACGTTTCATTGCCTAAAATAATCATAATAAATAAAAAAGTTCTGTTTATTATCTTTTTTTTTAAGCTGTCCCCTGCACCTCACGGTCTTCACTGATGAATGAGTGGTTGTATTCCCTGATGAAGGCCAGGAGATGTGGTTGAAAGCTCAATCAAATATATTAATAAGTGAACCTTGAGTTGTGTGACCGAGTCTCATGAGCTCATCAAAAGGGTTGATTCATGTGTTCATGTCAGGTTATGGACAGCTGTTAGCTCGCTGGACCAACTACAGTTCAGACCTTCTTCTTCTTCTGGAAGTTACAGAACAAACCCAGGTGGAGCCATCACTTCTGGTTCCTGGCCAACAAAGACCGATCTGGTTCTGACCCGAATAAGAGACGCTCAACTTGACCCGTTTGAATAGGACCGACGAGGAACTCTCCAACGGGATCAACAGAGACGTATGTTACACCTGTACTTCATGAGCCACCATAACTCTTATTGATATGAACTCTTCTTCATGTCTGCATTCGTTCAAACCTGCTTTATAAACTGTCCACTGAATAGAAGTTAATGTTAGTGAAAGCCCTCCCCCCCCCCCCCTGCCCCCCCCTCCTCCTCCTGAGCTGGTTCTCACTCCTCATTGGCTGGCGTCTCCACCAATGAGGAACTGTTGCCTGGTGACTCAGAACTCTTCCCACCAATCAGATTCCTGCATCTATTGCGCAACTCTGACTCATCTTTTGGGACGTAAAGGTGGCGGCTGATTGGCCGATTGCGTACCTGTAAGCGTGGGCTCGTGTGATTGGCTGAGCTATTTCTGAAGAGATATATAAACAAGTCAGATATTTAGTTCCAGACTCACTGTTACACAAGATGGTGAACTCACTTCCTGTTGTCATCTCGGAGGTCAAGCAGATAATTAATCATATTAATAAAAACATCTGTAGGTCTGAGTTTGGTAAACAGGAAGTGTTTGATGCTCTGTGGTTGAATAAGAGAGAGACTGTTTCCTCAAACTAATGTTGTTGTTGAGAAGTAAACAAACACCGTGACTGACTTCAGGATTTTACTTCTTTACGGCTTCTTTAGACGAGCGATGCATCCAGTGGGGTTGGGATCAAAATGCTTTTGAAATAATAAATAATAATAAATAAAAACATAGAATTTAACATATTTTGAATTATAACTTTGGGGGAAAACAAAGAAACTTAATCCACAAGTTTCTTCTGCATCAAATCATTTTAAATTGTATTCATCTCCATTAAATCTTTACTCTCCATTAAAACATCTGTTTTCTGGCCCAAAAATCCACTTTTACCATTTTGTTTCAGAGCTAACAATTAATACCTGATGTTTACGCCTGTTTATTGTTCTGAGGCTGAATATATTTATATATATATAATATAATATGCATATAGTTTCTATATGAGCAACATAATCACTGTGGATTCATGCACAACAGAGAATCATCACCTCCTCGTATGAAATACTGGAAGTTTACTTGAAGCTGCATCTGTTGTCACATGTGACCGTTTGCTTTAATGTTGTTTTTTAACATTTTATTGCTCATTCTTGTTTTGTTCTGTATTCGTCTGATCATATTTACATTTTAATTTCTCCCACAGGGATCCTAAATGTTTTTCTGCAAACGCCCCAAACTGACTGCTGAATCCTAAATAATGAGGGAAAACCAATATATATACATACATGTATATATATATATAGATATATATATATATATATATATATCTATATAGATAGATAGATATATATTCCTATATATATATAAACCAATATATAATATATACGTATATATATATAGATATATATATATATCTATATATATATAGATATATAGATCTATATATATATCTATATATATATACCTATATATATATATATAAACCAATATATAATATATACGTATATATCTATATATATATATATAGATATATACATATATCTATATAGATATATGTATATATATACATATATATATTATATATATATATTAAATCCTCTCTTTTGTGCTCACTGAGTCTGATGTTGAAGATAAATCTCAAAGAAATTATATCTGTAAAAGTATTTTTTTATTTATTTTTTACAAACACAGAAAACTATTTTAATACATGAATCCAATTCACACAATTCCTTTTAGGAACATTATTTAAAATATGAAATACAAGGAAATAAAAGCACGGAGAGCAGGATCACAATAGTTGCTCCACTTCCCGATGATGTCATACGACGTCAGCGTGACTGAGCAACTTCACCTTTCAACATGAACAAGAGACAGCGTGTAACAACAACAACGAGTGTGTGTGTGTGTGTGTGTGTGTGTGTGTGTGTGTGTGTGTGTGTGTGTGTGTGTGTGTGTGTGCGCGTGCTTCTCCATTTTAACCAAAGCTCCCTCTAAACCTTAACAAGAGTTTTCTGAAAGCCTCGATTAAAATAAGTTTTGCAACTTGGGTTTATTTATTTACTAAAAACACTTTTATGAAACCATTTATTTATAACATATTTTTTATTATATTTAGCACTACTTTGTACTTGACAGATATCTTTCAGACACAACAACGTGAGGAGGCAGATTCAAGGTGGACAATATTTAAGGAAATTACATTTGTTGTACTCGGTGATTATTTGTTTAAAGGTTTTGATGAAACGTTTCCTCGGAACATTTATCTTCTATGAGACATAACTTTGTGTAAAACAACACACGGCAACTAAAATAGATCTGACATTTACCACTTTATGCCCCACATGCAAATCATATCTACTCAGCTACTTTCAAAATAGCACGTTGTGTCATGTGTGTGTGTGTGTGTGTGTGTGTGTGTGTGTGTGTGTGTGTGTGTGTGTGTGTGTGTGTGGTTTCACACATGCCACTTTCCATTGCATTAGTACCACAGACTCTCCTCTCCAACAGTTCCGTCGTCGCTCCGCCTGTAAAACTGTAAATTGATTCTCATGAAGCAGCAAACATGAAGCGTCGTCATCACCCGACTCCGAGCAGACGCGTTGAGGTGAGCAGACAAGAAGCAGCTTCCTCTCCTGAGCGTCTCCTCCTCATCACTCTGACTCTGAGGCAGAAGCCCTGAGACGTCTCCAGAACCCAGGTTTGAGAACCAGAACTAATCCCCCCCCCCACAGAGAGCCTGGCGGGGTCTGTTGATACGGGTTTTAACCATCAATCCTATTGTTGCTCACGACATTTTAATCACCATGGCGACAGCCAACGTGTCCTCATGCAGCGGCTCAGGTGATGAGCAACATCGTTACATGGAAACATCAAATGAACTGTTTGAGGAACAGATCGTGGTCTGGGTTAAAATAAGAAGAAAAGTGTCGTTACCGAGCAACGCAAAGAACAACGCTCTCCTCCTTCATCATCACGAGGATTATAACATATAGACGTAGGATATCTATGAATTATATATATATATATATCTATACATATACATATGTATAGGTATATATAGGATTACAACATATAGACGTAGGATATCTATGAATTATATATATATATATATATACCTATACATATGTATAGGTATATATAGGATTACAACATATAGACGTAGGATATCTATGAATTATATATATATATATCTATGTATATATCTACATATGTATATCTATATCTACATATGTATATCTATATCTACATATGTAGATCTATATCTACATATGTAGATATAGATCTACATATGTAGATATATATATACGTATATATAGGATTACAACATATAGACGTAGGATATCTATGAACTACGGCACATTGTTTACTCAGGTATTGTTTGGAATGCTGGATGAGACCAGCTGGGGACAGTTAATAAAAACACCATCACTACTAGTATCCAACATAGTATACAAAATGTGTATGTGTATATCTATAGTATATATACATGTACATCTATATATATATATATATATATATATATACTACCTATATCCAACACAGTATCCAGAATGCTTCCTCAGCTCAGAGCGCTACAGCAGTGAGGGTCTGATGCTGCTGCTTCACTACAGAACACATAACTTCTCTTTAGTCTGCGTGTCGATGACGACAACATTAATATAGAAGTTTCTTCTCTTTTGTCCTTGTAGCTGCTGGATGCTCTCAAACAGATATGAGAACAACATGGATACACGTCTGAAGGGAAACAGTCCGTAGTCGTCTGCGTATATATAGATATATACATCTATATATATAGATATATATGTATATATCTAGATCTATCTATCAAGATAGATCTAGATATATATCTATCTATATCTATCTATCTATATCTAGATAAATATATCTAGATATAGATATATTTATCTAGATATATCTAGATATATACATATATCTAGATATATCTAGATATATACATATATCTAGATATATGTATATATCTAGATATATGTATATCTATATATCTAGATATACATACATATATATATACATATATATATGTATATCTATATATATCTCTAGATATACATAGATATATATATATACATATATATATATGTATATATATATGTATATGTATATATGTATACATATACTGTATATATGATTCATGGTGCAGATCAAAAGGGGGAAAGAAGCGATTACTGAGAATAACTGGATTAATATTTCTAATGAATGAAGAAAGCAGCACAATGTGATAAAAGCAGATTTAATACCTTCATCTGCATAAATACTCCTTTATTTATAGCTACAGACTGGTGTTGCAGAGCCCTTGAGCAAGGCGTTACCTCCCCCTCCGTCTCTGGAGCAGAAACACAAACGTTTCCACTTTTCTCTCATTTCTCCTTTTGCCCTCCTGCACTTCCCTCTCCTCCATCACCGCGGAGCTCCGTGCTGCTGAGGCTCACAATCAGAATATGACAATATCTGAGCAGATACCAGCTGCAGCTTCCACACACAACGTAAAGCAGCAACTGAATCTGGGTTATTGCTTTTGTCCTGAAAGAAACCATGAACTTCTAAGTTATTATAAAAGTTGGTTAAACACAAATGAGAAAACAAGAACAACAAAAGATAGATTGTTGCCTTTGGTCCGCTTCGTCTTCTCACTAAAACTTTACGAACAAGTACAGACCATAAAATAAACTAATAACAATCATAATAACAAGCGATTTGTTAATATGATCCTCACAAGTCAAGACTCAGAAATAAAGGAATAAAGAAATAAAGGAATAAAGAAATAAAGGAATAAAGAAATAAAGAAATAAAGGAATAAAGAAATAAAGAAATAAAGGAATAAAGAAATAAAGGAATAAAGGAATAAAGGAATAAAGAAATAAAAATAAAGAATAAAGAAATAAAAATAAAGAATAAAGAATAAAAATAAAGGAATAAAGAAATAAAGGAATAAAGAAATAAAGAAATAAAGGAATAAAGAAATAAAGGAATAAAGGAATAAAGGAATAAAGAAATAAAGGAATAAAGAAATAAAGGAATAAAGAAATAAAGAAATAAAGGAATAAAGAAATAAAGAAATAAAGGAATAAAGAAATAAAGGAATAAAGAAATAAAGGAATAAAGAAATAAAGGAATAAAGAAATAAAGGAATAAAGAAATAAAGAAATAAAGGAATAAAGAAATAAAGGAATAAAGAAATAAAGGAATAAAGAAATAAAGGAATAAAGAAATAAAGGAATAAAGAAATAAAGGAATAAAGAAATAAAGGAATAAAGAAATAAAGGAATAAAGAAATAAAGAAATAAAGGAATAAAGAAATAAAGGAATAAAGAAATAAAGGAATAAAGAAATAAAGGAATAAAGAAATAAAGGAATAAAGGAATAAAGGAATAAAGAAATAAAGGAATAAAGGAATAAAGGAATAAAGAAATAAAGAAATAAAGGAATAAAGGAATAAAGGAATAAAGGAATAAAGAAATAAAGGAATAAAGAAATAAAGGAATAAAGAAATAAAGGAATAAAGGAATAAAGGAATAAAGGAATAAAGAAATAAAGAAATAAAGAAATAAAGGAATAAAGGAATAAAGAAATAAAGAAATAAAGGAATAAAGGAATAAAGGAATAAAGGAATAAAGAAATAAAGGAATAAAGAAATAAAGAAATAAAGAAATAAAGGAATAAAGGAATAAAGGAATAAAGGAATAAAGAAATAAAGAAATAAAGAAATAAAGGAATAAAGGAATAAAGAAATAAAGGAATAAAGAAATAAAGGAATAAAGAAATAAAGGAATAAAGAAATAAAGGAATAAAGAAATAAAGAAATAAAGGAATAAAGAAATAAAGGAATAAAGAAATAAAGGAATAAAGAAATAAAGGAATAAAGAAATAAAGGAATAAAGAAATAAAGGAATAAAGAAATAAAGGAATAAAGGAATAAAGAAATAAAGAAATAAAGGAATAAAGGAATAAAGAAATAAAGGAATAAAGGAATAAAGGAATAAAGAAATAAAGGAATAAAGAAATAAAGGAATAAAGAAATAAAGGAATAAAGAAATAAAGGAATAAAGGAATAAAGAAATAAAGGAATAAAGAAATAAAGGAATAAAGAAATAAAGGAATAAAGAAATAAAGGAATAAAGAAATAAAGAAATAAAGGAATAAAGAAATAAAGGAATAAAGAAATAAAGGAATAAAGAAATAAAGGAATAAAGAAATAAAGAAATAAAGGAATAAAGAAATAAAGAAATAAAGGAATAAAGAAATAAAGGAATAAAGGAATAAAGAAATAAAGAAATAAAGGAATAAAGAAATAAAGGAATAAAGAAATAAAGGAATAAAGAAATAAAGGAATAAAGAAATAAAGGAATAAAGAGCTCCCTCCAGCTGACGGACGTGACCCACGTGACGAATGACAGACGAGTCAGACAAACACAGGACTTTCACCCAGGAGACCTCTGTTCAGGTCTTATCTCACCCTGCTGTTACGCAACAAACATGTCAACCAAACCAACGTCCTCTTCCTGAAGCAGACGAGGAGTCGTGTTGCTCGAGGCTTTAGGGTTCACACTCACAGGAGGACCGGTTCATTCTGAGAACACTTTGTGTAACGAGGCGTGTGACTGCAGTGGAGGGGTCAGAAAGTCCTGAACGGGAGGTGAACCCGGAGCCCCCCCGTCCCCCGTCCCCCCTGAGCTCAGCTCAGAAGAGGGAGGCTCCTGACTACGGCCTCCACGGGGCGGAGAGGCTGAACCCGGAGCCTCTTATCTGAGCTGTAAACCAGCCAAGTGTGTGTGTGTGTCTGTGTGTGTGTGTGTGTGTGTGTGTGTGTATGTCACATTCTGTGTACGTGTGTATACGTGTGTGTACGTGTGTGTACGTGTGTGTACGTGTGTGCATCTCTGCTGCATGTAGATTTAAATACGGTTGTGTGTGTGTGTGTATGTGTGTGTGTGTGGCAAGGTTGCTCTTGGACATGCCTGGGCGTATTCTCAGTCACAGAGGCCTGAGGCACACACACACCCACACACACACACACACACACACACACACCCACACACACACACACACCCCCACACACACACACACACACACACACACACAGCCACACACACACCCACACACACACACACACACACCCACACACACACACACACACACACAGCCCACGTAGTTTGTATCATCCGGTGAAGCATAAATGTAAACTGATCAAATTCTAAAGAAAAAAAGACGTTTGTTTTTTTAACTATAAGACAAAATAAGTCTCAGACTCGAGGTGAGTCTCCTCTTTCTGTTTAACCCCCAGTGAGCCGTCATCATCATCATCACCATCATCATCATCATCATCATCATCATCATCATCATCGTCATCATCATCATCATCATCATCATCGTCGTCGCCGTGATGAAGTCTGGTTTATTATTTCTGACAAACAAGATGAGACTTTGTCCTTGAGCTCGCGGTGACGTCAGTGAGTCATCGCCCGCAGATAGAAACTAAACTCAGGATTTAGTTCTGTCCAGTTGTGAAACAGTTCAGAGACAAGAGGAGCATTTGTGCTGTCTGACATTTTTCTTTTCCTGTTTGTATTTCTTTTTATAATTCTTTTTATCTTTGTATATCTATTTTTTATTAATATTTGTTTTCTGTTTGTATTTACATTCATTATTAAAAAAAAATCTTTGTATGTCTATTTTTTTTTAAAATGTTTCCTGTTTGTATTTCTTTTAAAAACAAAATGTCTTTGTATGTCTATTTATTATTATTATTATTTTTTCCTGTTTGTATTTCTTTTTATTATTATTATTTATTTATTTGTATGTCTATTTTTTTTATTATAAATATTTCTTTCTATTTGTATTTCATTATATTATAATTTAATTTTCTTTTTCTTTGTATGTCTATTATTTTAATTATTATTTTATTTTTCCTGTTTGTATTTCTTTTTATTATTATTATTTTTTCCTTTGTATGCCTATTTCTTCCCTTTATTTATTATTCTCCCCTTCAGACCTCCTCATGAGTTCTCCCCCTCAGACCTCCTCATGAGTTCTCCCCTCAGACCTCCTCATGAGTTCTCCCTTCAGACCTCCTCATGAGTTCCCCCTTCAGACCTCCTCATGAGTTCCCCCTTCAGACCTCCTCATGAGTTCTCCCCCTTCAGACCTCCTCATGAGGTCTCCCCCTCAGACCTCCTCATGAGTTCCCCCCTCAGACCTCCTCATGAGGTCTCCCCCTCAGACCTCCTCATGAGTTCCCCCTTCAGACCTCCTCATGAGGTCTCCCCCTCAGACCTCCTCATGAGTTCCCCCTTCAGACCTCCTCATGAGGTCTCCCCCTCAGACCTCCTGCAGGAGTTCTCCCCCTCAGACCTCCTCATGAGTTCCCCCTTCAGACCTCCTCATGAGTTCTCCCCCTCAGACCTCCTCATGAGTTCCCCCTTCAGACCTCCTCATGAGTTCTCCCTTCAGACCTCCTCATGAGTTCCCTCCTCAGACCCTCACCTCATGAGGTCTCCCCCTCAGACCTCCTCATGAGTTCCCCCTCAGACCTCCTCATGAGTTCTCCCCCTCAGACCTCCTCATGAGTTCCCCCTTCAGACCTCCTCATGAGGTCTCCCCCTCAGACCTCCTCATGAGTTCCCCCTTCAGACCTCCTCATGAGTTCTCCCCCTCAGACCTCCTCATGAGTTCCCCCTTCAGACCTCCTCATGAGTTCTCCCTTCAGACCTCCTCATGAGTTCCCCCTTCAGACCTCCTCATGAGTTCTCCCTTCAGACCTCCTCATGAGTTCCCCCTTCAGACCTCCTCATGAGTTCTCCCCTTCAGACCTCCTCATGAGTTCTCCCTTCAGACCTCCTCATGAGTTCTCCCCTTCAGACCTCCTCATGAGGTCTCCCCCTCAGACCTCCTCATGAGTTCTCCCTTCAGACCTCCTCATGAGTTCTCCCTTCAGACCTCCTCATGAGTTCTCCCCCTCAGACCTCCTCATGAGTTCTCCCTTCAGACCTCCTCATGAGTTCTCCCTTCAGACCTCCTCATGAGTTCTCCCTTCAGACCTCCTCATGAGTTCTCCCCCTCAGACCTCCTCATGAGTTCTCCCTTCAGACCTCCTCATGAGTTCTCCCCTTCAGACCTCCTCATGAGTTCTCCCCCTCAGACCTCCTCATGAGTTCTCCCCCTCAGACCTCCTCATGAGTTCTCCCCTCAGACCTCCTCATGAGTTCTCCCCCTTCAGACCTCCTCATGAGGTCTCCCCCTCAGACCTCCTCATGAGTTCTCCCTTCAGACCTCCTCATGAGGTCTCCCCCTCAGACCTCCTCATGAGTTCTCCCCCTCAGACCTCCTCATGAGGTCTCCCCCTCAGACCTCCTCATGAGGTCTCCCTTCAGACCTCCTCATGAGGTCTCCCTTCAGACCTCCTCATGAGTTCTCCCTTCAGACCTCCTCATGAGTTCTCCCCCTCAGACCTCCTCATGAGGTCTCCCCCTCAGACCTCCTCATGAGTTCTCCTTCAGACCTCCTCATGAGGTCTCCCCCTCAGACCTCCTCATGAGGTCTCCCTTCAGACCTCCTCATGCTCCCCTCAGACCTCCTCATGAGGTCTCCCCCTCAGACTCCTCAAGGTCTCCCCCTCAGACCTCCTCATGAGGTCTCCCCCTCAGACCTCCTCATGAGGTCTCCCCCTCAGACCTCCTCATGAGGTCTCCCCCTCAGACCTCCTCATGAGGTCTCCCTTCAGACCTCCTCATGAGGTCTCCCTTCAGACCTCCTCATGAGTTCTCCCTTCAGACCTCCTCATGAGTTCTCCCCCTCAGACCTCCTCATGAGGTCTCCCCCTCAGACCTCCTCATGAGTTCTCCCCCTTCAGACCTCCTCATGAGGTCTCCCCCTCAGACCTCCTCATGAGGTCTCCCTTCAGACCTCCTCATGAGGTCTCCCCCTCAGACCTCCTCATGAGGTCTCCCCCTCAGACCTCCTCATGAGGTCTCCCCCTCAGACCTCCTCATGAGGTCTCCCCCTCAGACCTCCTCATGAGGTCTCCCCCTCAATAATCAGAACATAAAGGTGATGCGTTGCATTGCGTGGTGCTCAGGTAGCACACGGGCTCGTTAAGGGCTTTATATTTATTATTTATAGACTGTGAGCTAATAAAGTACAACAGCTGGAGCGCCACACAATGCAACACAATAAACTAGCAACTTTTATTGCCCACAAATAAAAAAAAGTATTTTTTCAGTCCTCAGCAATATATTATATATATATTATTATATAATATATATATAATATATTATATTATATTATATTTATATATTATTATATAATATAGATATAATATATTATATTATATTTATATATATATAGTATTATATAATATATATGTAATATATATATATATTATATTTACATGTATATATATTATTATATTATGTCTAATAATATATATTATTATATTATACATAATAATATATATGACTTAATGCAACAAAACATCACAGGATGCAAAGTGTTCACGACAGGATATGAAGCAACGACTACAACGTAAGTGGCAACGAGTGTGAAACTCCAGAGCTATTCGGCAACCAAAACTCAGCAACTTCTGGACAAAGACCAAGACTCAGCAACTTCTGGACAGAGACCAAGACTCTAGTCTAGACAAAAAATAAACTTTTTTTCTTTAACTACGATGCTTCCTGTTCTCTCACACACACACACACACACACACACACACACACACACACACACACACACACACACACACAGATTATCTTATTAAACCAGAATTTTATTTATTTTTCCTTCAACAACAAGCGAAATGATGTTTAGACACAAAGCAAAGCTTTAGTTCTTTAATGTTCTCTAATGTTCTTTAATGTTCTTTAATGTTCTTTAATGTTCTCTCATGTTCTTTAATGTTCTTTCATGTTCTACTCAATTTCAAGATTTTGGGAGATTTTGTTTCCATAATACTGATAATAGCTGAAAGTAA
>JACSYO010000707.1:162500-175000 GCA_016806645.1 Ophiodon elongatus | reverse complement strand
AACACTGAGGTTTAGGCAACATTAACAACACTGAGGTTTAGGCAACATTAATAACACTGAGGTTTAGGCAACATTAATAACACTGAGGTTTAGGCAACATTAAAAACAGTGAGGTTTAGGCAACATTAATAACACTGAAGTTTAGGCAACATTAAAAACAGTGAGGTTTAGGCAACATTAACAACACTGAGGTTTAGGCAACATTAACAACACTGAGGTTTAGGCAACATTAACAACACTGAGGTTTAGGCAACATTAAAAACACTGAGGTTTAGGCAACATTAACAACACTGAGGTTTAGGCAACATTAACAACACTGAGGTTTAGGCAACATTAACAACACTGAGGTTTAGGCAACATTAACAACACTGAGGTTAAGGCAACATTAACAACACTGAGGTTTAGGCAACAAGAGACATGTGAGTGAGCAGAGAGGGCAACAGTAAAATTGCCTGTTGGTAAACAGAGTGTCTTCAGACAGGAAGTGAGAGGGTTGATCATACCGTAATACAATAACAACAACAGCTGTATTAATAATAATACTCATCATAATAATTATAGTAGTAGTGGTAGTACTAGTTGCACTAGTAGTAGTTGTACTAATTATAGTAGTAGTGCTAATAATGATAATTATAATAATATAATTATACAATAATACAACAGCAGCAGAAACAACAGAAACAACAGTTGTAGTATTAGTATTATAAGTAGTATAATAAGTAGTAGTAACAGTAGTATAAGTAGTATAATAAGTAGTAGTAACAGTAGTATAAGTAGTATAATAAGTGGTAGTAACAGTAGTATAAGTAGTATAATAAGTGGTAGTAACAGTAGTACAAGTAGTATAATAAGTAGTAGTAACAGTAGTATAAGTAGTATAATAAGTAGTAGTTACAGTAGTATAAGTAGTATAATAAGTAGTAGTAATAGTATCAGTAGTAATAGTAATAGTAGGAGTAGTAGTATCACTATTAGTAGTATATATATGTGTGTGTGTGTGTGTGTGTGTAACTTGTGACTTGAGAAATATGTGTGCACATGTACATTATGTTTTTTTTAAATTGTCATAATAATATATAATAATAATAATAATAATAATGATAATATCAATAGTAACAATGATGTTAATGATACGATTATACTATAATACAACAACAGCAACCAAAGCAGCAACAGAAGCAGCAACCAAAGCAGCAACAACAGCAGCAACATTAACAACAACAAAAGCAACAGCAGCAACAAAACTAGCAGTCGAATAGATGATAATATAAATAAATAAACTAATTTATATACTTATTTACTAAAAATAAATTCATTATTTATTTTAGAAACAACACATTTAATGTTAAAACTGTCACATTTATTTTGTGTTGGTCAAAACGACTTTTTAATTATATTATTATTATTATTATTATATTTGTATTTATGTATATGGAGTTTTATAATATATATAAAATACATTTTAAAGCCCACAGAACAGATACATAAATATAATAAATATACTTTATACATGTTTGGTTTTAATAAGAAAAATAAAAAGCTGTTAAAATGAGGGTTAAACTATTTAAAATACTTGTTGTCATTATTATTATTATTGTTATTATTGTTATTAAGAATTATTTAAAAAACATAATTTACATGTGCACATATATTTCCCTGTACTGTATGTAAACACACATTCACACACGCACACACACACACACATTCTCACACACACACACACACACACACACACGGTAATAATAATTACACATATGGACATATAACACATTTAAACACTCACACACACAACACATAAAATAAATAATGTTGGTACACACATGCATACTGAACTATACACTCATAGAACCAAACACACACACACACACACACACACATACACATACACACACACACACACACACACAAACTTCCAGCTCATAATTGTAATATTATATTACAGTGAAAAGGGAAGCAAAATATGTAAATATCATATAGATAAATACAAATAGTGTATGTACACACACACACACACACACACACACACACACACACACACGCACACACACACTCACACCGAGAGCGCTGCCTCCCACTGACTGAAACCATAAACATGTTTATATTTACTCGTTGACATTTAAGTTTTCTGCTCGTGAGCCGACGTGTCGACACTCAGATATTAAACACATCCTCCTTTTACAATCAGAGGAACAAATATACATTCAGTGCATCTCTTCAAAAAACTATTCTTGAATTAAATGTCCACAGTGTGAAGCTGTTCGACACATCAGACGTATAATATATGAAATATGAATATTATAAGTCTCATTTTGAAACTGCTCATCTCAGAACGGAGCAGAGAGTGAGTCAAATATGGAAATATGAGACTTCATGAGCAGCCGACAGCATTCGGCCTCATTTCACTCTTTCATTTTAATCTTTCATTTTAATCTTTCATTTTAATCTTTTATTTCACTCTTTTATTTCACTCTTTATTTCACTCTTTATTTTATCTTTATTTTACTCTTTATTTTATTCTTTTATTTCACTCTTTATTTTACTCTTTATTTTATTCTTTTATTTCACTCTTTATTTCACTCTTTATTTTACTCTTTATTTTACTCTTTATTTTATTATTTTATTTCACTCTTTATTTCACTCTTTATTTCACTCTTTATTTCACTCTTTATTTTACTCTTTATTTTATTATTTTATTTCACTCTTTATTTTACTCTTTATTTTATTATTTTATTTCACTCTTTATTTTACTCTTTTTTTACTCTTTATTTTACTCTTTATTTTATCTTTATTTTATCTTTATTTTATTCTTTTATTTCACTCTTTTTTTACTCTTTTATTTCACTCTTTGTTTACTCTTTTATTTCACTCTTTTTTTACTCTTTTATTTCACTCTTTTTTTACTCTTTTATTTCACTCTTTTTTTACTCTTTTATTTCACTCTTTTTTTACTCTTTTATTTCACTCTTTTTTTACTCTTTTATTTCACTCTTTTTTTACTCTTTTTTTCAACCAGCATTGGTTGTTTCTGAAAAGGTTAAACGTTGTTGTTTCTCAGTCGAAACTGAGTGGGTTGTGAGAGAACCGAACGTTTCTCAGGGTAAATTCCCGCGTTGCTCTGGTAATATCATCCCTCCCGAGCACCGGTTTCAGTATGACTTATGGATTTATTTATTTATAAGAAGAAAACAAGTCTGACACCGATACAAATGAATCTGCATCACTTTCAAAACGACTTTCGGAGAATCGCGTTGTTTAATTATGTCAAAATGAACGTGGAGAAAATAACCCACGTCAAAGAGTGAGCGTGTCACCCTCTAAAGGCTCCTCTCCTTCTGATTCACACTTTCAGTCTCTTTATTGTTATTTATTGGTGAACACAAAGCGGCGTGGAGGAGTTGAGGCCCGGAGGAGTTGAGGCCCGGAGGAGTTGAGGCCCGGAGGCCGACCCCCACGATGCTCTCCTAGAGTTCCCCTCACAGAGCAGACACAAAGTCACGTCACGACGGAGGACAGTTTGTCCCCGTCTCCCCGTCTGCCCGTCTCCCCGTCTGCCCGTCTCCCCGTCTGCCCGTCTGCCCGTCTCCCCGTCTGCCCGTCTCCCCGTCTGCCCGTCTCCCCGTCTGCCCGTCTGCCCGTCTGCCCGTCTCCCCGTCTCCCCGTCTCCCCGTCTGCCCGTCTGCGTGGGACGAGGACGTCCGTCCCAGGAGACGACCGCCGACGCGTTTCACAGAGAAACACCGTAAACCAGAGCGAGGCTTTGATGCGTCTGCGAGAGGCAGAAGGAAGCCGAGGGACTTTTAAAAGTTAAGAGAGCAGAGGAGACGGATGAAGGTGTTTCTGATGTGGAGTCAGTCAGAACATCACTCCTCTATTATCTCACCAATATTTTAGGGAGAGAAAAAAAATCTATTTGAAATTAAAGAAAAGGAAAAAAGTATTTTCAATACCGAAAATAAATGTTATGTATGAACAAATGTTTGTGAAACGCTCAGCGTTAGTCATAGTTTGAATCCACCGTGAGACATTAGTTCAGTCTGAGTCATCAAAACGCCTTCTGATTCAGTTTCACTGAGAGGAGAGAAATATAATATCTCTTATGATCTTCTGGATGTTTTAGAAGAAACAACAAGAAAAGAGAGAAGCAGAAGAAGAAGAAGAAGAAGAAGAAGAAGAGAAGAAGAAGGAGAAGGAGAAGAAAGAGAAGAAGGAGAAAGAGAAGAAGAAAGAGAAGAAGGAGAAGAAGAAGAAGAAGGAGAAGAAGGAGAAGGAGAAGGAGAAGAAGGAGAAGCAGAAGAAGGAGAAGAAGGAGAAGAAGAAGGAGAAGAAGGAGAAGGAGAAGGAGAAGAAGGAGAAGCAGAAGAAGGAGAAGAAGGAGAAGGAGAAGGAGAAGAAGGAGAAGCAGAAGAAGGAGAAGAAGGAGAAGGAGAAGGAGAAGAAGGAGAAGAAGGAGAAGAAGAAGGAGAAGCAGAAGAAGGAGAAGCAGAAGAAGGAGAAGAAGGAGAAGGAGAAGGAGAAGAAGGAGAACCCTCCTCCTCATTTTTTGCGCGTTTTCTGACTAAAATCCAGTAAAACGTGTAAATCTCGTTAAATGAAAACAGCCTTTTCAAAACAAACTTCCGTCTTCTCAGGAAAAAAGTTGGTTTTAAGAAACAAAACTAATACGACTGTTGTTTTGGTTTAAATAAGAACCCTAAAGAAGAACACAAGTGACCTGATGAATTAATCAACACAGCTTCAGATTAGTGTGACGAGTCATCTCTACGCTGGTCTGTGGAGCAGAGCGGACTCCCTCTCTCTTCCTCTATGCAAAGTGTTGAGAGACAAAGAGTCTGCTCAGGTGTCCTCAGCTCACCCCGAGTCAGTCCGTCATACGACAGGTGAAAGCGTGTTCTAATCCAGCTCGGCACGGACCTGAACACGTTAACGTTAACGTGTGAACACAGCGAGGTTTAGTATTTCTCTCCATGAAAAAAGAGCTAGAGAGCAGAGGAGATAAAGAATAGACTGTTATGAATAAGAGTAAATATAGGTATTTAATAAATACATATTTAAAAAGCACCAATGACCAACAATAAAATACCAAATAAAACATCTATGTACAAGTTAAGAGTTCTGTCAGTTGGAAACTAAACTAAACGGTGCAAAGAAATAAAAACTGTTCTTGTCTCTGGTTAGAAATACCTTTATTATGTAACACATAAACAAATGATGTCGTTATGTAATTGAAGTTACGTTAACAGACGTTGAGTAACGAGGGTTTCTCACGCGACAGGATCTCTGTTTTGAGCTGTGGAGACTTTTCCTCCAACAAAAGAAGCTTTTACACTTTAAACATGAGATCTGATCTGATCAGGTGTGAGGTGAACTGACTCACAGCGTGTGTGTGTGTGTGTGTGTGTGTGTGTGTGTGTGTGTGTGTGTGTGTGTGTGTGCGTGTGTGTGTTGGTGGCATGCGCACGTCTAGCTGTCCTGATGTGAGTCTGCAGGCCTCCCACGGTCTGGGACACAACCACGAGTGGGAGGAGTCTCTCACAAACAATCTGAAGTGATCTCTGATCTCAGTTACACTCTTTCTAAATAACATGCTTCTAAACCTTTGGGCTTTGGGGAAGGTATCAAGTATTTAAAGTCAAGAGACTCAAGTCAGAGTCATGTGACCTCTGGACCTTAAAATGAGACAATACAGTCCTGATCCACCACACACTAGTCCTGATCCACCACACACTAGTCCTGATCCACCACACACTAGTCCTGATCCACCACACACTAGTCCTGATTCCTGATCCACCACACACTAGTCCTGATTCCTGATTCACCACACACTAGTCCTGATCCACCACACACACTAGTCCTGATCCACCACACACTAGTCCTGATTCAACACACACTAGTCCCGATTCACCACACACTAGTCCTGATCCACCACACACTAGTCCTGATTCACTACACACTAGTCCTGATTCACCACACACTAGTCCCGATCCACCACACACTAGTCCTGATTCACCACACACTAGTCCTGATTCACACACACTAGTCCCGATTCACCACACACTAGTCCCGATTCACCACACACTAGTCCTGATTCCTGATTCACGACACTCTAGTCCTGATTCCTGATTCACAACACACTAGTCCTGATTCCTGATTCACAACACACTAGTCCTGATTCCTGATTCACAACACACTAGTCCCGATTCACCACACACTAGTCCCGATTCACCACACACTAGTCCTGATTCCTGATTCACGACACTCTCCCGATTCACAACACACTAGTCCTGATTCCTGATTCACACACCTAGTCCTGATTCCTGATTCACAACACACTAGTCCTGATTCCTGATTCACAACACACTAGTCCTGATTCCTGATTCACAACACACTAGTCCTGATTCCTGATTCACAACACACTAGTCCCGAGTCACGACAGTCAAGTCTGGATTCAAGACCTAAGTAGAATCCCAAGTCAAGATAGATTTGGGATCAGACAAAAGCTGATCCACACAATTTGTTTTCCTTTGAATGGTCATCATTAACAATAACTATAACTCATCACGTCACTGTCGGGCTGCACAGTTAATGGAATGTTATTCTCCATGGCGATGAAAAGAACATAACCGCAGATAGAAAACTCCTCTGCATATCAAATGTGAGCAAAGTAAGTTGATTTTAGGCATGCGCACGTCTAGCTGTCCTGATGTGAGTCTGCAGGCCTCCCACGGTCTGGGACACAACCACGAGTGGGAGGAGTCTCTCACAAACAATCTGAAGTGATCTCTGATCTCAGTTACACTCTTTCTAAATAACATGCTTCTAAACCTTTGGGCTTTGGGGAAGGTATCAAGTATTTAAAGTCAAGAGACTCAAGTCAGAGTCATGTGACCTCTGGACCTTAAAATGAGACAATATAGTCCTGATCCACCACACACTAGTCCTGATCCACCACACACTAGTCCTGATCCACCACACACTAGTCCTGATTCCTGATCCACCACACACTAGTCCTGATTCCTGATTCACCACACACTAGTCCTGATCCACCACACACACTAGTCCTGATCCACCACACACTAGTCCTGATTCAACACACACTAGTCCCGATTCACCACACACTAGTCCTGATCCACCACACACTAGTCCTGATTCACTACACACTAGTCCTGATTCACAACACACTAGTCCCAATCCACCACACACTAGTCCTGATTCACAACACACTAGTCCCGATTCACCACACACTAGTCCCGATTCACCACACACTAGTCCCGATTCACCACACACTAGTCCTGATTCCTGATTCACGACACTCTAGTCCTGATTCCTGATTCACAACACACTAGTCCTGATTCCTGATTCACAACACACTAGTCCTGATTCCTGATTCACAACACACTAGTCCCGATTCACCACACACTAGTCCCGATTCACCACACACTAGTCCTGATTCCTGATTCACGACACTCTCGTCCTGATTCCTGATTCACAACACACTAGTCCTGATTCCTGATTCACAACACACTAGTCCTGATTCCTGATTCACAACACACTAGTCCTGATTCCTGATTCACAACACACTAGTCCTGATTCCTGATTCACAACACACTAGTCCCGAGTCACGACAGTCAAGTCTGGATTCAAGACCTAAGTAGAATCCCAAGTCAAGATAGATTTGGGATCAGACAAAAGCTGATCCACACAATTTGTTTTCCTTTGAATGGTCATCATTAACAATAACTATAACTCATCACGTCACTGTCGGGCTGCACAGTTAATGGAATGTTATTCTCCATGCAACTCCTCTGCATATCAAATGTGAGCAAAGTAAGTTGATTTTAGGCATGCGCACGTCTAGCTGTCCTGATGTGAGTCTGCAGGCCTCCCACGGTCTGGGACACAACCACGAGTGGGAGGAGTCTCTCACAAACAATCTGAAGTGATCTCTGATCTCAGTTACACTCTTTCTAAATAACATGCTTCTAAACCTTTGGGCTTTGGGGAAGGTATCAAGTATTTAAAGTCAAGAGACTCAAGTCAGAGTCATGTGACCTCTGGACCTTAAAATGAGACAATACAGTCCTGATCCACCACACACTAGTCCTGATCCACCACACACTAGTCCTGATCCACCACACACTAGTCCTGATCCACCACACACTAGTCCTGATTCCTGATCCACCACACACTAGTCCTGATTCCTGATCCACCACACACTAGTCCTGATCCACCACACACTAGTCCTGATTCACCACACACTAGTCCTGATCCACCACACACTAGTCCTGATCCACCACACACTAGTCCTGATCCACCACACACTAGTCCTGATTCACCTCAGGACATGAGTCTAAATGGAGCACAACATGGATCTGATGTTGAAGGGACCAAATATTTCTCATTGCACTTTCACATTTAAATAAACAACTTGAATATTTGCAAAGTGTTAAAGTATGCAAACCAAAGATCAATTGAAGCTCTTTGTACGTCATATGAAGCCTGGAGGGCCGCAGACATTCCTCCCCTCGGCTCCCGTGACTTCTGAGTAGATATCTGAGGACGTCCCGACAGGACATGTGTCAGAGCTCACCGCTGACTCACGACAGAAACAATACGCCACTGATCTGAAGTCTGAATCACTGCTTCAACTTTCTCTGCTGTCATGTTTTGCCAGCCTCAATTTAAGGATTTAAAGCAATAAATGAAGACGGGCGGTCCAAGAGAAGTAAACTGTTTCTGCTGCAGCGTAAAGAAAACACACTAAAACATTATTAACTGTATTTACATAAAACAGTAAAGTCACTGTTCTTTCACCAGTGGACAGCAAGAACCCGAACCCAGACCAGGGCCGAACCCGGACCTGGACCTAACCCAGACCAGGACCGAACCCGGACCTGGACTGAACCCAGACCTGGACCTAACCCAGACCTGGACCGAGACTTTGAGGGGTTCAGACCAGAAAATATAGAACATGAATGAAACCATAAACACGACTCATATTGATCTGAAAGATCCACATTCCCATTAAAACACCACAGAAAACAGTGTGTCTGTCCTGCAGTGTGTGTGTGTGTATATATATATATATATATATATATATATATATATATATATATATATATATATATATATATTACACTCAGAGGTTTCACTTCACTTTTAAAAGGACGTCACAAACAGTCCGGTGGACGTCATCACGTTTAATAGCTCGCAGCCTCGGACGCCGCCGGTGTTGCGGTCGAACCAGTGACGGTGTTAACGGGTGACTCTCGGCTCGTGGTGACGAACAACAGAACATGAAGGGTCTTCGTAAAGAAAACAACCTTCAACCCGTTTCAAATATGTTTATGTGTTTATTATCTGCGTCAAACATTTACGCAAGTTACTACGAGCAACCGCAAAGGCATCTGGCACCAGTTAACACGGTCGCTGGTTAAACTGAAACACCTGTGGACATCAGTCGATTGAGGCAACCGAACGTTTAGAGGCTAACTCAATGTTTCACGTTTATATTGACGACATTTACGAGGACGTGTGGCTTTTCTTTTGGACGAAGTCTTCACAGTAAAACTTTACGAGCAGAGATTCGGCCGACGTCCTCCCAGAAGGTGTTCCCTTCCTGGGAGTGTGAGGAGGGACGGTGGCACTAACTTAAAGAGAAACACGAGTCAGGTTATGAATCAGAGTTATGAAGATAAATAAATCAGGCGTGTTTTCTTGAACTGAAGTCCAGAGAACGGCTCACATTCCTCACGTCTCCTTCAGAGGTCTACGAACATGAGCACATGGGACGAGGGTATATATATGTATATATATATATATATATATATATATATATATACACCGTCTCTTTCTTCAGTGTACAGTTTCTTGTTCCTTATCCACCAACTTCTTCACTTAAATATCCCCACGATGAACTAATATCTATCTTTTGTCTGTTTGGTGAGAGATGAGCTGAGGAACATGGTGAGAAGGAGCGAATGGTTCTGCTCCTCCAGAGGAGGTCAGGTGACCTCCACCTCGATGGCTTCCTGTGAGGGGAACCCCTCCACAAACCTCAGCTCTCTGATCAGAGAGCAGCTGACGGACACCAGTTACAGGAAGAGGAAAACCAACCGAATGATTTCAGTGAAACAACAGTTGTTGTTTTGGGTTTTTTTGGTTTCATGCTTCACTATTCAGGGAGACGTGTGACAGGAGGCCACGGCTTTACTGCACGCTGACATTTAACGAGTGTGTGTGTGTGTGTGTGTGTGTGTGTGTGTGTGTGTGTGTGCAAAATTAAGCCCAAACACACTCTCTTATTGTGTAGATGTGCGGTGACATGGAAATCCAGTCAGTTCATCGATTTGTCATTATTATTATTATTATTAGTCATTATTATTATTATTAGTCATTATTATTATTGTTAGTCATTATTATTATTGTTATTAGTTATTATTATTATTATTAGTCATTATTATTATCAGTCATTCTATCATGAAAACTAATCACATTTTGGTGAGACACTTTTCATAACACATCTTTCATTCTCGAGGAAATAAAACATTTATTTGACCTCTTTCTCTGTTTACATCTGTAGATTTCTCCTAAAGTCACCATTACATAACGCCTCATTTGCATATTTAAACATAACATTTCATAAAACTTGTAATCCAATAACTCCTCCTCTTAATGTGAGTGATGAGCTGGTGAAGTTTCATGGTGATATCTACTCATTAATGTTCTGACCCTCTTCACCTGTAGAGTCTTCTTCATGTCTGTAATTTAACTAAACATCTCTTTAATAAATGAGTTTGTTCTCAGACTCTGATCCAGAAATCTCCACTTCAGTAGCTCTACATCACCAAACTTTACTCTTTACTTCTGGAAGAGATTCTGGAGCTTTCTACAGAGGGGTTTGTTCACACGGCACTCAGAGCCTCATTTATACACATTTATTAATAAGAACATGGAGGACATAGATTATTTATGTCTGACAGTATTTATGATTGATGGAGAGAAACAAAGATATAATTATAATAAGTAAAAACCTTTGACTCTAATACGTCAACAACATGAAACAAGAACTTAGAACCTGGATTTATCTCATGTTCACTTTTGCATATTTAAACAGAACATTTCAGAGAACGTGACCCAAAAAATAATATGTTGAGGGGTATATATATCTATATATCTATATATAGATATATATAGATATATATCTATATATAGATATATATAGAGATATATATAAATACATATATGTGTGTGTGTATATATACATATATATACACATATATGTATATATATATATATATGCATATATATATATATATATATGTGTGTATATATATATGTGTGTGTACATATATGTGTGTATGTGTATATGTATATGTGTATGTATATATATATATATATATATATGTATGTGTGTATGTATGTATGTATATATATATATATATATATATATATATATATATATATATATATATATATATAAATAACATATTTATAGTTTATAATATCTTTATATATAGAGATATATATATATGGTTGTCCCCGTACAGAGTTCAGCTGTTTACTGCTGATACATATATATATTTATATATATAGATATATCTATCTATCTATCTATATATAGATATATATAGATCTATATATATCTATATATATCTATATATATCTATATATGGTTGTCCCCGTACAGAGCTGTTCACTGCGTCCTGCTACAAAGCTGCATATTTACAGACTGCTGCTGTAACCAGTGTGTTTACAGACGAGTGCACAATTCAAATGAAACTTCTCTCTTAATGTCAAGGTTCAAAGGTCACGTTCATCTAAAGGTCGCGCTGACGACGCGTCAGACTGCAGAGAGGAAAGTGACATTTCTGAGAGGAGAGACGAGCCAGGTGGTTCATATCTCACTCTATTAATGTATTTACACAATAAAAAGACCCCGCCGGTGTTCTACAATGCTGAGTTAACACTTATTTTTATTCAAATAAGGAAGTTCTTTCAATTCCTCTGGAAACTGAACTCATATGACTGTGAGAGTAATTAGCACCAAATGACTCAGCTGCGTCGTTACAGACCCGTAAAATAACAGTTTATTTTACTACACATAGGAAATAACTTTACTTCTCAATATGAAGGTTTGAATATGTCTCAAAGCCTCCTGTATGCTGCCAGAGGGAACTTATAATAAACAATAACCATACTGAGTTATAGGAGGCACAGGATGGACCAGCTGCTGCAGCTCCTCTGACCAACACATGCTTTCATTTTCCTTATGACAACTTTCTCCAGCAAGAAGACACAAAATGTGGCTTTAAGCTCAAATACTATATATAATAATATATAAATACTTCCTGAACCTGAGTTCATCACCGGCCTCCGTCCACGAACTTCACTCCATCATTTCATATCTATAAGGGTTTATATCACGACACAGATCATTTCATATCTATAAGGGTTTATATCACGACACAGATCATTTCATATCTATAAGGGTTTATATCACG
>JACSYO010000707.1:117500-155000 GCA_016806645.1 Ophiodon elongatus | reverse complement strand
GCTGAGTCATCTCTGTCGCGGCCCTCCCCCGCCTACCCACGCTGCACTGCTCTCGCTCTCGCTCGCTGGTGGAGACGCACACACACGCGATACCAAAACTACCTGCATCACTTCATCAGGCCCACGGGTGACAAAAAAAACACACATTTACCGTAAAACGGAGGAGGGGGTGGGGGGGTTTGATGAAACAGGGCTGGGATAGGTGGGTGTGTGGGTGTGTGTGTGTGTGTGTGTGTGTGTGTGTGTGTGTGTGTGTGTGTGTGTGTGTGTGTGTGTGTGGAAACCGATACCACGTATAGATCATAAATATCAAGACACACAACAGGCATCTGATGGAAAACCAGTCAAATGAGAATCAGTTGACGCAGCTCTTAAAGCAACAGCAGGTTGCAGCAACACTGAGACATCAACTTATGTTTTTGTCCAACAATGTGTCCGTTTCTTTAAATTACAGAAATGGATTAAGAAGTTATTCCGTAGAATCGAGACGCAGAAGTAAACGATGTGAAATGGAATGAAACATTTAGCAACAATATTGATCAACACCGACGTATAGCAATGATGAATGATGAATGATGATAACAATGTTGTTAAGCAATGTTGATGTTTAGCAACACCCACGCTAAGCAATGTTGATGTTTATCAACACTGATGTTTATCAACAACAATGTTTAGCTAGCTATGTAGCCAGAAGGGCTAAATTAGCAAAGCAGCTAATGTTGACAGATGCAACTGCTAGCCAGCACTGAGGTTAGCTTCTACTAGCTATGTTAGCTATTGTGCAGTGACCTAACCTCCAGCAACAGCTGAGGCAACTTTCTTTATTACATCCATAGAACTGTTAGTTCAGTTAAATCCACCTGATGCGCAACTTGTTGGAACAACCAGTTCTCCCAGAGATGCATCGGGTGAGATAATCACTGAACCAACCACATCGATCAAAATCATGCTCAACATGATCTCAACATGATCTCAACATGATCTCAACATGATCTCAACATGATCTCAACATGAGTTTAACATGATATCAACATGAGTTTAACATGATCTCAACATGAGTTTAACATGATCTCAACATGATCTCAACATGATCTCAACATGAGTTTAACATGATCTCAACATGAGTTTAACATGATCTCAACATGATCTCAACATGATCTCAACATGATCTCAACATGAGTTTAACATGATCTCAACATGAGTTTAACATGATCTCAACATGATCTCAACATGATCTCAACATGATCTCAACATGAGTTTAACATGATCTCAACATGAGTTTAACATGATCTCAACATGATCTCAACATGATCTCAACATGAGTTTAACATGATCTCAACATGAGTTTAACATGATCTCAACATGATCTCAACATGATCTCAACATGATCTCAACATGAGTTTAACATGATCTCAACATGAGTTTAACATGATCTCAACATGATCTCAACATGATCTCAACATGATCTCAACATGAGTTTAACATGATCTCAACATGAGTTTAACATGATCTCAACATGATCTCAACATGATCTCAACATGAGCTCAACATGAGTTTAACATGAGCTTAACATGAGTTTAACATGAGCTCAACATAAGTTTAACATGAGCTTAACATGATAACATGAGCTCAACATGAGCTCAACATAAGTTTAACATGAGCTTAACATGAGAACATGAGCTCAACATGAGTTTAACATGAGTTTAACATGAGCTTAACATGAGTTTAACATGAGAACATGATCTCAACATGATCTCAACATGAGAACATGATCTCAACATGAGAACATGATCTCAACATGATCTCAAAATGATCTCAACATGAGAACATGAGCTCAACATGAGAACATGATCTCAACATGATCTCAAGATGATCTCAACATGAGAACATAATCTCAACATGATCTCAACATGAGAACATAATCTCAACATGATCTCAACATGTGAACATAATTTCAACATGATCTCAACATGAGAACATGATCTCAACATGATCTCAACATGAGAACATGATCTCAACATGATCTCAACATGAGAACATGATCTCAACATGAGAACATGATCTCAACATGATCTCAACATGATCTCAACATGAGAACATGATCTCAACATGATCTCAACATGAGAACATGATCTCAACATGATCTCAACATGAGAACATGATCTCAACATGATCTCAACATGATCATAGTCTGATCACAGCTGCTGGAACATCACCGGGATGTTCCACACTTTCACTTCAGCCGCTCTCGGGTTCGGTCGGAGCATCGCTCCATGACGACACCACAATGACGACACGACGACGCCACGACAACGCCACGACAACGCCACGACAACGCCACGACAACGCCACGACAACGCCACGACAAGGGCGGCGGGGCGGCGGCTTGAATTCAGAATATAGACGACGTTTGATATTCAAAGTCCCTCACTTTGGTCCAATTATTTAAAAAGTAATTCATCAACTGCTTCATGAAAACTGGAGAGAAATAACAACTCTCTCTCACACACACAGCACACACACACACACACACACACACACACACACACACACACACACACACACACACACACACACACACACACACACACACACACACACACACACACACACACACACACAGTATTTCCCATCTAATCGTTCCTGATCTTCAGCTCGGCGTCTTACAAACAAACTTTATTTTAAATTTCTTTTCTTTCACCAAACATTTAAAATAGAGTAACGTCCTCCAGCGTCTCATTCCTTCTGTGACTGATGAAGACAACAAAACAAGTTACGTCCAGCTTTGCTTTCACTCACCAGTTTGTCCGTCTTCATCCTCGTCTTCGTCAGTAAATCCTCACTGCAGACTAAGAGGGGCAGAGAAGGAGAAAGGAGAGGAGGAAGGTTTTAATCCCTCTGAAGGAAGCCAGTTCCCACACACATTGCTGAGTGTCCTACTCACTCACACACACACACACACACACACACACACACACACACACACACACACACACACACACACACACACACACACACTCGCAGAGAGAGACCCCCAAAGGTCAAGGATGAATCAGGAGTCGAGGGGAATTGAAGGGGGCAAGGATTAAGAGAACGAGACAAGGACATAAAATAGTAAAAGACAGAACTCGAATAGAAAAGAATGAAGAGAATGTAGAAAGAAAATGAGAAGAGGGAGGAGAAAGAATGAACCGCTGAGTCATCGGTAACCACCACTTCCTGAGAACTCTCTACTAATGAGTCGCCAACTTTGTGACGCACACACACACACATACACACACACACACACACACAGCCTAGTTGCTAGTGTTTCGTTTTCGTCTCTCGCCCGTGGAGTCGACCCGTGAACCGACCTCGTGAGAAACGAAGCTGCTCTGCTGCTACTTTCAGAAATAAACAGAGTTTTCACAGAATTCCCAGATGGGAATTTTTATCAAGTTTATTGACTTTTGATCCACCCGGGGAAAAGTTACCGACTTGTGTTAAAGCTGCATTCTCTCTCCTGTCCACCAGGGGGCGACTCCTCTGGTTGTATAGAAGTCAAAGCTTCATGTGTTAAAGCTGCATTCTCTCTCCTGACCACCAGGGGGCGACTCCTCTGGTTGTATAGAAATCTATAGAAAATGACTCTACTTCTCTCTTGATTTATTCCCTCAGTAAACATTGTAAACATGAGTTTATGTCTCAATCTCTAGTTTCAAGTCTTCTTCACTACAGCATGATGTTCATTTAGTACGTCACTCCTATCTCTGGTGTCGACCTGTCAATCACCCTGTAGCCCCGCCCCTAAAGCATCCCCTGCTTTATGGTCTGTTTACTCTAAATGGACCATAATTTACTAAATGAACATCATGCTGTATAAAATAAAAACATTATTTGTATAACCAACATGCATCATAACACAAGGTTAATAACTTCTCGGACAGAAAGCGAACGAGCACATTATGACTTTTCGTGATTGAGGAGGTTTGAGACGTGTGTTGCCTCTGAAACACTTCCTGCAAAGCACGGACAAAAAGAATTACAAAAATAAATTTATTTCTGGGAGCTGAGCAGCAGAATCGTACCAACAACAAGGTGAAAGGAAAAGTGGCGCTGGGTCAAAACAGGAAGTACGGTTTATGTCATATTCATTGAATGTGTTGTAACTTCATCATGCTACTACTCTCATTATATGAATCATTATGTCATATTCATTGAATGTGTTGTAACTTCATCATGCTGCTACTCTCATTATATGAATCATTATGTCAATTTGTAACTTCATCATGCTGCTACTCTCATTATATGAATCATTATGTCATATTCATTGAATGTGTTGTAACTTCATCACGCTGCTACTCTCATTATATGAATCGTTATGTCATATGCATTGAATGTGTTGTAACTCTGTTATGATGTTCATTCTGATCACATGACATCTGTTGTACGTCTGTCCTCCTGATAGAGGATCCTCATCTGTTGCTCTCCCTGAGGTTTCTTCCCTTTTTCCCTGTGAACCAAATCCTCGCTGCTTCTCACTGCTCTCCTTCTTTGTTGTCTCAGAGCTGATCAATACCTCCAGCTGACACCCGCCAACCAATCAATACCTCCCATTCCTCAGGGGGGTGGGGGGTGGGGGGGTGGGAGGGGGGTGATGATAGGGAGGGTGATGGGGGTGTGGGGGGGTGGGAGGGGGGTGATGATAGGATGATGGGGGGGTGGGGAGGTGGTGATAGGGAGGGTGATGGAGGGGGGCACCGCCCTCTTCAGGCAGCGAGCGGCGACACACAGCGGTCTGACTGCAGTACAGCGTGAATATAAATAAATAAATACTGTGTGGGAGTTTTAAAGAGAGTCAGACAATAAACATTGTCTTGTGTCATGAGATAGTTTAGTTTAGTTTACTTTACTTTACTTTACTTTACTTTAGTTTAGTTTACTTTAAGTTTAGTTTAGTTTAGAAGTTAAGTTAAGTTAAGTTAAGTTAAGTTAAGTTAAGTTAAGTTAAGTCTAGTCTAGTCTAGTTTAGTTTAGTTTAGTTTAGTTTAGTTAAGTTTAGTTTAGTTTAGTCTAGTTTAGTTTAGTTTAGTTAAGTTTAGTTTAGTTTAGTCTAGTCTAGTTTAGTTTAGTTTAGTTAAGTTTAGTTTAGTCTAGTCTAGTTTAGTTTAGTTTAGTTTAGTTTAGTTAAGTTTAGTTTAGTTTAGTCTAGTTTAGTTTAGTTTAGTTAAGTTTAGTTTAGTTTAGTCTAGTCTAGTTTAGTTTAGTTTAGTTAAGTTTAGTTTAGTCTAGTCTAGTTTAGTTTAGTTAAGTTTAGTTTAGTTTAGTCTAGTCTAGTTTAGTTTAGTTTAGTTTAGTTAAGTTTAGTTTAGTTTAGTTTAGTCTAGTCTAGTTTAGTTTAGTTTAGTTAAGTTTAGTTTAGTCTAGTCTAGTTTAGTTTAGTTTAGTTAAGTTTAGTTTAGTTTAGAAGTTTAGTTTAGAAGTTTAGTTTAGTTTATTTAGTTTAGAAGTTAAGTTAAGTTAAGTTTAGTTTAGAAGTTAAGCCTAGTCTTGTCTTGTCTAGTTTAGTTTAGTGAAGTTTAGTTTATTTAGCTTAGAAGTTAAGTTAAGTTTAGTTAAGTTTAGTTTAGTTTAAGGAACCAGAGGACGAACTAGAGGAGGAACCAGAGGACGAACTAGAGGAGGAACTAGAGGAGGAACCAGAGGACGAACTAGAGGAGGAACCAGAGGACGAACTAGAGGAGGAACCAGAGGACGAACTAGAGGAGGAACCAGAGGACGAACTAGAGGAGGAACTAGAGGAGGAACCAGAGGACGAACTAGAGGAGGAACCAGAGGACGAACTAGAGGAGGAACTGAGGAGGAACTGAGAGGACGAACTAAGAGGAGGAACCAGAGGGAACTAGAGGAGGAACCAGAGGGGGACCTAGAGGAGGAACCAGGAGGAACCAGGACGAACTAGAGGAGGAACCAGAGGACGAACTAGAGGAGGAACCAGAGGAGGAACCAGAGGAGGAACTAGAGGAGGCAGAGGAACCAGAGGACGAACTAGAGGAGGAACCAGAGGAGGAACCAGAGGAGGAACCAGAGGAGGAACCAGAGGACTGGGTCAACACATTCGTCTGAAAGCAAAAGGCGATTGCGGCAGAAAAGAACATTGATGATTTCAGAGGCGGACCATCGTGGTGCCTGCGGTTCTTAAAAGTGTATCTCTGATGTTCCAACAGGGTTATTGTTGTATTGGTTTGTTGTTCCGTTCATTATCTGGACCTCGAGTCCGTTGTAAAAGTTTGATTGATTACCGGTGGTCGTTTCGAGAGTTTGTCAGGTACCGCTAAATTAGCGCCTTATAACCCGCGGCGGCTTGTTTAAGATTAAATACGACTTTTTCTTTAAATTTAGTAAATGCGTCTTATAAAAGGGTGCGCCATATAACCCGCATTTTACGGTAGTTTAGTTCAGTTCAGTTCGGGTTTATTTGGGTTTGGGTTTGAGACTTGTGTCTTTAAGTATTATTGATGATATCAGTTTGTCGGCTGGATTAAACTCAACAATAATATACAATATAATGAGAGCAAGGAATCCTATTCATTCAGAAAAACCCAGAATATATATATTGTACATATAATAAGTTTTATATAAGTTTATTTAAGTCATCACGCGTCTGTTTCTTCTCCTCAGAATTGATTCATAACCAGATTATTAAACACATTTATCGGTTAATCAGTGTTTTAATCTGAATTAAAAAATCTAACCAAAGACATAAACATACAGAACTATTGTTCTTCTTGTGCAGCAATATTTATCGTTATGGTTAAATATAAGAAAAAATTAATTAATTCAAAAACTCAACCAGCAGGTGGAGACAAACTGCTGCTGCAACAACTCATTCATTCATAATAATGATTCATGATAAATGATTATTGATTCATGATTAATAATTATTGATTATTAATTCATGATTCATGATTCATGATTCATGATTCATGATTAATCATTTAGTCGATAAGATGTCAGACAGTGAAAAAGGTCATCACAACTTTATTTAGACTCTTAACAGCATGTTTTTAACATTCATAAACATAGTTTAATATGTAGGTTTGTTTTAATGCAGCAGATCTGATTTTATTAGTTTATGTAAAAGTGGAGATCTTCTGTTTCTCACATTTATATTAATATCATATAAATATATAAATTCATGAATTGTGTGTGTGTGTGTGTGTGTGTGTGTGTGTGTGTGTGTGTGTGTGTGTGTGTGTGTGTATGTGTGTGTGTGTGTGTGTGTGTGTGTGTGTATGTGTGTGTGTGTGTGTGTCCACTAGGTGGCGACATCCGTCCGTGAACCCCAGGAAGCTCCTCCTTCACTCATGTCACAAACTGTGAGATAGAAAGATATGATAAGCTGGTGTGTGTGGGTGTATGTGTGTGTGTGTGTGTGTGTGTGTGTGTGTGTGTGTGTGTGTGTGGGTGTATGTGTGTGTGTGTGTGTGGGTGTGTGTGTGTGTGTGTGTGTAGAAGCAGGGTTTCAGGCTCCACCACCACTTCCTCTGCTGGGTTCAGGTCTTTACTGGAAACCAGTAGCTGTGACTAAAACCCCATCGACCCTCCACCCTGCTGCACCCTGTGGCAGCGCCTTACTGGAAACCAGTGGCTTTAACTGGAAAACCAGCACACACACACACAAAGAGGTGTGTGTGTGTGTGTGTGTGTGTGTGTGTGTGTGTGTGTGTGTGTGTGCGTGTGTGTGCGTGTGTCTGTGTGTGTCTGTGTGTGTGTGTTAGTTCCAGAGCTCAGTGCTGACCAGACCAGTGTTCTCTGGCTGAACTGGGAGAGACACACAGACCAGTGGCTGCTGGTTTCCCTCCAGAACCAACCTGCAGAACAACTACGCTCACTCCTCACCTACGCTCACTCCTCACCTACGCTCACTCCTCACCTGCTCACTCCTCACCTACCTCCTCCTCACCTCGCTCACTCCTCACCACGCTCACTCCTCCTCGCTCACTCCTCACCTCACTCCTCACCACGCTCACTCCTCACCTCGCTCACTCCTCACCTACGCTCACTCCTCACCTACGCTCACTCCTCACCTTCGCTCACTCCTCACCGACGCTCACTCCTCACCTACGCTCACTCCTCACCTTCGCTCACTCCTCACCGACGCTCACTCCTCACCTACGCTCACTCCTCACCGACGCTCACTCCTCGCCTACGCTCACTCCTCGCCTACGCTCACTCCTCGCCGACGCTCACTCCTCGCCTACGCTCACTCCTCGCCGACGCTCACTCCTCGCCGACGCTCACTCCTCGCATACGCTCACTCCTCGCCGACGCTCACTCCTCACCTACGCTCACTCCTCACCTACGCTCACTCCTCACCTACGTTCACTCCTCATCGACGCTCACTCCTCACCTACGTTCACTCCTCACCTACGCTCACTCCTCACCTACGTTCACTCCTCACCTACGCTCACTCCTCACCTACGCTCACTCCTCACCTACGTTCACTCCTCACCTACGCTCACTCCTCACCTACGTTCACTCCTCACCGACGCTCACTCCTCACCTACGTTCACTCCTCACCCTCACGCCTCACTCCTCACCACGCTCCTCCTCACCGACGCTCCTCCTCACGGCTACTCCTCACCGGCTCACTCCTCACCTCGCTCACTCCTCACCGCTCACTCCTCACCGACGCTCACTCCTCACCGACGCTCACTCCTCACCTACGTTCCTCCTCACCTCGCTCACTCCTCACCTCGCTCACTCCTCACCGACGCTCACTCTCACCGACCTCCTCCACCGACGCTCACTCCTCACCGACGCTCCTCCTCACCGGCTCCTCCTCACCACTCCTCACCGACGCTCACTCCTCACCGACGCTCCTCCTCACCTACGCTCCTCCTCGCTCACTCCTCACCTACGCTCACTCCTCACCGACGCTCACTCCTCACCTACGTTCACTCCTCACCTACGCTCCTCCTCACCGACGCTCACTCCTCACCGACGCTCACTCCTCACCGACGCTCACTCCTCACCGACGCTCACTCCTCACCTACGCTCACTCCTCACCTACGCTCACTCCTCACCTACGCTCACTCCTCACCGACGCTCACTCCTCACCTACGCTCACTCCTCACCGACGCTCACTCCTCACCGACGCTCACTCCTCACCTACGCTCACTCCTCACCGACGCTCACTCCTCACCACCAGATTTGTACGTTAATCAGGAGAAGAAGCTGAAGTTTAGAAATGGATAAAGTCTTCAGAAAATCAAGTTTGTCTTTGTCCTCTTTTATTCTTGCGAGGGAGAGATTCACAACGACTACACGCTCTGCAGCCTGTAGCAAATGTATCAACACTCCACAGGTCACAACCTACTTTATACAGCTTTGAGATGTAATCAACGGTCTTTGTCCTTTGACCTTTGAACTGTAACTTACCCCAAACAACAGCTTAGGGAGGCCCCTGTGTTATCTCACATTCCTGAAGATCACCGGAGCACAGGTCTTCAGTTTCAAGGTTTAACAGTTACGCACACACATCTTATCGTATAGTTTCTATTAGTAATACACATATTTTCCCATCACAATACGATCATACGTTCATACGTTCATACAATCATACGTTCATACGATCATACGATCATACGTTCATACGTTCATACGATCATACGATCATACGATCATACGATCATACGTTCATACGTTCATACGTTCATACAATCATACGTTCATACGTTCATACGATCATACGATCATACGATCATACGTTCATACGTTCATACGTTCATACGATCATACGTTCATACGATCATACGATCATACGTTCATACGTTCATACGTTCATCTGTTCATACGATCATATGTTCATACGATCATACGTTCATACGATCATATGTTCATACGTTCATACGTTCATACGATCATACGTTCATAGTTCATACGATCATATATTCATACGTTCATACGTTCATACCAACAGAACGGACGGAGCTGACCTTGATGCGAACTTCCCACGTTTGGCTCTCACCTTTGTCTCTGCGTCTCCATAGCAACAGCTCTGGTGTATACTTCCTCTTACAGCCGCCTGTAATCCACCAGTTCCTGCTTTGACTTCATATCAGCGCTCATCGACACACACACACCCCTATATATATATACATATGTATAGATATATATATATACATGTGTATATCTATATATACATGTGTGTGTATATATATATACACATGTATAGATATATAGATATACATGTGTATATCTATATATACATGTGTGTGTATATATATATACACACACATGTATATATATATAGATAGATATATATATATAGATATATATACTCCACCACGGTCACATGACTTCACGTCTCCTCCACTAAGCTAAAGGAGGACGCTTAGTCGTCTCCTTTAGACTCTTTAAGAGTAACCAGAGGGGCGTTCACTGACCTGTTTTATATATCTATATATATCATATAACTAAACGCTACTGTAACATCTACAGAGATAATGAGTCCATGTATATATTATATATTATATTCTCGCTTAACGCCACACAGAGCGGCGGTCGTGTTTCACTTCCTCCTGCGAGGCGTCACGGTGCTGACACACACACACACACACACACACACACACACACACACACACACACACACACACACACACACACACACACACACACACACACACACACACATGAATGGAGGAAACAGGGGCAGGGAAACCCCGAGTCACTCATTATGAAACTCTCCCACACACAACACACACACACACACACAACACACACACACACACACAACACACACACACACACACAACACACACACTATTACACACACACACACACACTATTACACACACACACACACACTATTACACACACACACTATTACACACACACACACTACTACTACACACACACACACTATTACACACACACACACACACTATTACACACACACACACACACACAACACACACACACACACTATTACACACACACACACACTATTACACACACACACACACACACACTATTACACACACACACACTATTACACACACACACTATTACACACACACTATTACACACACACACTATTACACACACACACTATTACACACACACACACACTATTACACACCTATTACACACACACTATTACACACACACACACACTATTACACACACACACTATTACACACACACTATTACACACACACACTATTACACACACACTATTACACACACACACTATTACACACACACTATTACACACACACACACACTATTACACACACACTATTACACACACACACACTACTACTACACACGGCCCCCTGTAGAGTCCACCTCCTTCCCAATGAGTCCAAATGGTGACGAGGAGATACAGGAAGTCAGCAGCACGAGAGGAAACAGAACGAAGACGTTTCTGAGGAAGTGGAATAATGTTGTTTAATATTAATAACAAGTTGTGATGTGAAGAGAAACTAAACGAGGGAAGATATCCTTCTCCGGAGTGGCGATGAGTTCAAAGACTGTTGGAAATATTGAGACGGAACGAAAAACGACCGAAACGTTTATTATTAACGTTAATTAATTTCTCGAATAATAGAACTTATGAAACTTCTGGAACTTATAGAACTTATAACTTATAGAACTTATAAAACGTATAACTTATAGAACTTATAAAACTTATAACTTCTAGAACTTATATAACTTATAAAACTTATAGAACTTATAACTTATAGAACTTATAAACTTATAACTTATAGAACTTATAAAACTTATAACTTCTAGAACTTATATAACTTATAGAACTTATAACTTATAGAACTTATAGAACTTATAACTTATAGAACTTATAGAACTTATAACTTATAGAACTTATTATAACTTATAGAACTTATAACTTATAGAACTTATAAAACTTATAACTTCTAGAACTTATATAACTTATAAAACTTATAGAACTTATAACTTATAGAACTTATAGAACTTATAACTTATAGAACTTATAAAACTTATAACTTATAGAACTTATAAAACTTATAACTTCTAGAACTTATATAACTTATAAAACTTATAGAACTTATAACTTATAGAACTTATAAAACTATAACTTATAGAACTTATAAAACTTATAACTTATAGAACTTATAGAACTTATAACTTATAGAACTTATAGAACTTATAACTTATAGAACTTATAGAACTTATAACTTATAGAACTTATAGAACTTATAACTTATAGAACTTATAGAACTTATAACTTATAGAACTTATAACTTATAGAACTTATAACTTATAGAACTTATAAAACTTATAAAACTTCTAGAACTTATAATTTATAGAACTTATAGAATTTATAGAACTTATAGAATTTATAACTTATAGAACTTATAGAACTTATAACTTATAACTTATAGAACTTATAGAACTTATAGAACTTATAGAAAGTATAGAACTTATAACTTAAAGAACTTATAGAACTTATAACTTATAACTTATAGAACTTATAGAACTTATAGAACTTATAGAACTTAAAGAACATAGAACTTATAGGTGCAGCAAACGCAGGAGAAGAAGAAGAAAGAAGAGAGAGAGAGAGAGAAACGTCGCAGGTGATGAACACCTTGTGAACAGAGAAGGAGGAAGAGGAAGAAGAAGAGCGGGTTCCTGCCTCTGACTGTCACGCGCACTTCCTCCCCGCTGTGCGCAAACCGCCCGTTACGCACGAGCGCTGCGCCAACCTCTCACAGCAGAGCTGCACACATAAAGCTCAATGCAGAGTGTTTACTCTGAGAGAGAGAAGTTTAATTCATGAGAGAAACCACTCACCTTCTTCTTCTTCTTCTTCTTTAACTCAGCCTGCGCGCGCGGCCTCCAGCTGCTCCAACACCCGGTTCCTTTCACTTACAAACACACAACCGGCCATGTTAGTGTGCCCGCGTCTGTCTCTCTGTCTCTCTCGCTCTCTCTGTCTCTCTCTGTCTCTCTGTCTCTCTCGCTCTCTCGCTCTCTCTGTCTCTCTGTCTCTCTGTCTCTCTCTGTCTCTCTGTCTCTCTCTCTCTCTCTCTGTCTCTCTCTCTGTCTCTCTCTCTGTCTCTCTCTCTCTCTGTCTGTCTGTCTCTCTCTCTCTCTGTCTGTCTGTCTCTCTCTCTGTCTCTCTCTCTCTCTCTCTGTCTCTCTCTCTGTCTGTCTCTCTCTCTCTCTCTCTGTCTCTCTCTCTGTCTCTCTCTCTGTCTGTCTCTCTGTCTCTCTCTCTGTCTGTCTGTCTCAAACTGCTGCACCATTCATACTAAACGCGAGGCGTTCAGGGAAATCATGTCCTATTTTTGGTACAGTCACACCCACCTCGTGTAGGCCCCTCCCCTCTCTGCTGCACCATGCATGCTCAACACTCACACACACACACACACACACACACACACACACACGTGCACACAGGCACACGCACACGCACACACACAATAATCCGTGTTTTCATGAACTCACCACCAGGATGAAACTCAAATACTGATCATCAAACTAATAAACACTCAACTCAAAGCAAGAAATCTGGGAGGGATTTTAATTTCTCACAAAGTCATAATTTTATAATATTTAGGAACATGAACACACATTACGGCCGTTTTCTCTCCTCTGGTTACGTTTAAAATTATTTTATTATTGTTATTATTTATTATTAGTATCTCAGAGACCTACGACGGCTGAACCGTGTCGAAACATACATAAACATAAACATCAGTGTTCGGACTGCGGTTCTGAAGCCTCCAGTTCGTCGTCCTGACCGTCGCCATCTTGGTTCCAACCTGTTATCCACCATCTTGGTTTTTGCTCTTGTTTGTCCCCAACTTGTTTTGTTTTTGTTTTTGGCCGTCGCCATCTTGAATTTTGCAATCAGAAGTGACACAAGAGGGTGTGAGTACAACCGAATGCAGAATAAGTCAGTTTTACAATTAATCTGAAGCTAGAGATTGAGACATAAACTCATGTTTACAATGTTTACTGAGGGAATAAATCAAGAGAGAAGTAGAGTCATTTTCTATAGACTTCTATACAACCAGAGGAGTCGCCCCTGGTGGTCAGGAGAGAGAATGCAGCTTTAACACATGAAGCTTTGACTTCTATACAACCAGAGGAGTCGCCCCTGGTGGTCAGGAGAGAGAATGCAGCTTTAACACATGAAGCTTTGACTTCTATACAACCAGAGGAGTCGCCCCTGGTGGTCAGGAGAGAGAATGCAGCTTTAACACATGAAGCTTTGACTTCTATACAACCAGAGGAGTCGCCCCCTGGTGGTCAGGAGAGAGAAGAGTCATTCCCTTTAACCCGACGGACTCATCTGAGAAGACGTCGTGGAAGAGAACAGTTTAGACATAAGAAGCTGAAACCAAAGAGCAAAACAACACAATTCCACAATAAAAGCACCAAAAGATCCGTTAAAACCAGAATCACAAAGAATCACAAAGAAGACAATCATCATCATCATCATCATCATCATCATCATCATCATCATCATCATCCTCCTCTTCTCCCCCTCCTCCTCTTCTTCCCCTCCTCTTCCTCCTCCTCCTCCTTCCTCTTCTCCCCCTCCTCCTCTTCTTCCCCTCCTCTTCCTCCTCCTCCTCCTTCCTCTTCTCCTCCTCCTCCTTCTCTTCCTCCTCCTCCAGAAGATGTGGTATTTTTTGGGTTTCAGTGTCAGAACATTTCCTTCATTGATGTTTTGAGTTTATTTTGTTTATTCGTCAGACGAAGCGAACTTGCCGCAATGCATCCTGGTACTTGTAGTCACGTTTACTACACGAGGAGTTCCCTCTTAGTGAGGTGCTCGTTTACTCTCAGGCTTTTATTGTGAAAAGGTAAAGCTGTTATCGTCTTGGTTCAAATTGTTCAATTACAGGAACCGTTATTCAAAATGTTAACATTCATGTGTAATTATTATTCATAAGTCACATCAGAACTCAAACAGCATTTAAATAAATAAATAAATGTCTGCCATCGTGAGAAAAGCAGGACGGAGTTTTATTGTGGAAACCTCAGAAACCTCCAGTTGACTTCATAGAAGCTCAGGTATTCATGTTCATCATTATTCTACATTTTGGAGCATTAAAGCTGTATTTACATATTGTTCCCCGTCACTTTGAGGCGAAACAAGCAAAATAAACTTAAATGGAAAAGAGAATTCTAACATTTCAAATGTCACTAAAAGTAAATGTGGACTAAACATCAGTTGGTTTGAAGAAGTTTACTCTAATAAACAGAGGACGAACTATGAGTGACTTTGAACAAAGACGTCAATATTTAAGCAGGAAGACGCAGAAATAGCTGATCATGTGACTTCATGCATTTAGCGTCAACAAGAGCATAAAAAAACTTTTTGTATCTGCTTATTAGAGTCCGAGCACCGACAACGTCGGTCCAGGAGGACCCTATTCAAATTCTTGAAAGACTTTTGTTTTTGTAAAGAATTCTTGCGATCTCCTCCTACACGCTGGGTCCGAGTCGTACCAAATGTGCTGTGGATCATTATTGGACCTATATCATCAAAAATCATTAAAAGATTGTTGATTGCTTATTGGTTTTATAATGATAAGGACCAATGAACTTCTTAGGGGCGTGGCTTGTACATCAATACTTATAACTTCAGAACTTCAGGGCCTAGTGTCACAGGATTTGCAGCATATGTGCACATTGCATCCTGTAACATACCCCGATATTTACATGCCATTTAGACTCTAGGGGGCGCTACAGTAATTCGGCCAATTTGGGTTTTCAGCCTTTGTACTCTGACGAACTCCTCCTACAGAATTAATGCGATCGACTTCAAATTTGCTCAGGATGCTCTTTAGACCTTTGTGATGAAAAATTCTTAAAATTGTCAGTTTTTTCTCAACGACCTTGACTTCGCATGGCGCCCAGTTCACACCCATTTTGTGCGGTTCGCTATGTTAGAGAAAGTTGTTTTAACTCCAAGGTACATCATCCGATCCACCCAAAATGTCTCATGCATGATGCCGGTCCAGGCCTGAGCACATTTCCATGAAGAAATGTTCACATTGTCATAGCGCCACCTACTGGCAGAAGGAAATTACACGTTTTATACTTTGATTTACTCCTCCGAGCCACTTGACCAGATTGACCTCAAATTTGGTTTGGAAAGCCTTAACACATTGATGATGCATAATTATGAATATTGTGAGTTTTGCTGATGCAAGGACAACCACAGTGTGGTTACGGAGGTCCAGGCCAAGACAGACGAGGAAAAGGCAGAGGCTTCATCTGCCACCAGGGAGGCCTTTGGGCTGCAGAGAGTCAGCAGAGGGATGACAGCCACTCCCAAGGAGGACAGAGGTCTGACCGAACCACAAAGGAGGGGGCATGCAAAGAGAAAGGGGGAAGTCCTTTCCACACACAGCTCATGCAAATGAAGAAAAGCTTGTTCTACTAATCACACGCACAGCTGAATAAAGAAAGATTATATAGGATGCAATCACACATTAACACAGGCATCAAAGTTAGTTGTATGGACATACATGTATAAAATATACCACTGAGCCTTCTAGAAGATTACCAGAAACAATGTTGATCACAGAGGATTTGAAAGTGTTTTCCTTGTGGATTCAGGAGCCACACACTCAGTTGTTTGTAAGAACAAAAGATTTGCCTCACCCTAAACTTAGTGAACAATATGTCTATTCTGTAGGAACCTCAGGGTTGATGTTAAAGAAAGAATTCACGGTTCCACTCACATGTGAACACAAAGATCAGGAGCTCCCTCCAGAGAGAACAAAGCATTTGTGTCCTCAGACGTCTGTCCTGTAAACTTGTTGGTCAGAGACTTGAAGCTGACGTTAGGAATCAGTTTGATTTCCACACTTAAAGGTTTAAAAGTCGTACGCACTCCCACCAACATGACCATGGTCCAACATAGCCTATCACACCTTTATATGTGTATCAGTGGCTTATCCCTATTCCAGTGGCTCAGGACATGAGGCATCACTGTGTGTGTGTGTGTGTGTGTGTGTGTGTGTGTGTGTGTGTGTGTGTGTGTGTGTGTGTGTGTGTGTCCATCTCCAGGTGAGAGAGGGGAGTTGAATGAGGTGAGGTATTAATAATATGAGACACATATTAATCTCCACTGTTATGGTCTGGCTCTAAAACCAGAACAAAGGATGAACTAAACAAATACTTTTATTTAACAAAGGACATACTGTACATCTATAAATATCCTTATATATACACACATACATATATATATATATATATATACATATATATACATACATACACATACACACACATAAGTTACCAAATGTAACAAACATGAAAGTTCTCATAAAGAATGCTGGCAGACAAACATGCTGCCAGGTGGACTCAGGTGATGTTGAACACAAACATCCAGCGGAGCACAAGGTCTGTCTCACTTTGCTTAATGGCCTCAGGCTCCAACCACCCAGAACCAGAACCAGAACCAGAACCAGGACACTGAGAGACACACACAGCTACACAACACACACAAGTCCCAGCAGAGACACACACATACACACATACTGTACATCTATAAATATCCTTATATATACACACATACACACATACTTTACATCTATAAATATCCTTATATATACACATATATATATACACATATATATATATATATATATATATATATACATACATACACATACACACATACACACACTCTCCCCCCCTCACAAGTCTCCACTCCCACCGTTCCCACCAGCCACAGGACGCCAGAGGTCTTTCATTTCACCCCTCCAACCTTCTTTCCATGACCCCCTTTACCTTTCTGGTTCCTTCTCCCCTTCATCCCTTCCTCCCTTCCTCCCTCGACCCCTTTCCACCTCCTAAATCTAACCCCCTCATTAAATCTACAATAAACCTTTTTAAACTCATATCTCTATTAGCCTGGTCTTTGCTAGTGAAATTATATTAAAGTCCATTAGGAAAATGATTGTTGCCAGAACTTTGCATGAGCTGCTCATCAACAGCCACCGACTGACAGAGAGGATCAGAGACGAGACGAGGATGGACGAACTTCTTCTGAGCATCGTCGTCGTGTCAGGCAAGACTTTAATATGTTTTTATTATTTTACCATCTTCAACATAATAATGCTGTTAAAAACAAACCTATTTTTGAGGCCTCCGCACGAAAAAAAGCATGCCCATACTAAAAAGAGTATATATCTGCAACCACAAGGTCTATTTGAATAATTTTTTGGTTATTAAAAAGGCAATAACTGTGAGATTTGTCTAGATGTGTAAATATCAGTATATATGTTACTGGTTAAAAGCAAATGAAGATGGAACACAGAAGAAATTAAAAGATTTCAGGTTCGCCAAAAAAAAAGCACTTTCAGGATGAACATGACTTTAGAATAATGCAGTTGAAGGTTTAAAACTATCTCAAATCATAGCACAATATGTGAACACTCTCTCTGCACAGTTTGACTTTGATAAAGTGAAGCAGAAAACAATTGAGTTTTTAGTACAGACAGTTCAGACGAAGTCTCCAAAATGATGAATTGGCATGATAAGTTCAATTTCAATTTTCTCGTGTACCAAATTATATATTTCACTTCTTTTTTCAGTAATGATGTTAATACATCCATATACAGCAGTAACATACACAATGCCAAACCAAAATAATGTTTTTTGCTCCGAAATCTCCATAAAAAGCATATTTTTGTTCTCAAAATCAGAAAGCTGTAAGTTCCAGAGTCTGAGAATTTGCATGTGAACGTCTCACAGAGCTGAGTAGGACCTCCTTTTAACCGTCTAAGCCTATAGAATCCAGGCACACCGGCCGAAATGACATTGACAGCACCGTTAGCTAATGAGAGTCAGCCAGGCCACGCTCATGCTAATGTGATTGCTGCCATTGGCTAGGTGCTCACCATCCCCCATATGTAAATTCTCAGTCACAGACACCCCTAGAGCCTTTATTTTTCAGTAGAGGCCTCCTACATACATATTTCATTGCAGGGCAAGCGGAATACATATCTTTCTACAGCGTTTCATCATCAGGTATGGAGCTTTTTATCTTATGTCGCTGTTTCATAATCGTCTCAGGCTGGTGTTCTTTGGCTCACAGATCGTTGAGGCTGTGGTTTATAGGGATTTGAGCGGTATGTGCAGAATCCCTGGGTTATTTGCTTTCGTTTGCATGGTCGCAAGCCTATGTAGCATAAAGCTAACTCGCGCATGGCCGACATATGGCGAGCGAGTCAAGTTGCTGGCGAGATATGAATATGAATATTTGGTTATGCATTTGGATGGTCTTGTTTAGTTCTGTTTGGAGCATGTAAAAATGGCTAACATGATCTTGTAGCCCAGGTTTTGCTTGTTAATCTGATATGCAACATCATTATATTCGTGCATTGTTTACCAAGGTGTACCCCTCGGCCCCTCTCGTGGGGCCGTCGGGTCACTTACTAACTGTTCGGATCAAATTTTACCCGTTGTGACATTTGACATCAGTAAAAACACCCTAAACGTCTCTTTCAGCCTGAAACTTGATGACTTTTACTAAAGTGACCCAAAATACACAAAAAGTTAAATATTTTAAAATGTTATACTTTTGTAGAGATGCTACACATGTTTGTACACTGAGGCTGTTTCAGCTCAAACTTGACCCGTATGTATTGAGATGGATGTCAGATCTACCAGTGTGGGTCACATCATGGAACATCGTGGTTTTAGTGAATCTTGAAACAGTGAAACTGTACAGGCCATGTTTTTGTTGTTAATGGGATAAAGGTCACAGAGGTCAAGGGGGACCTCGACTCTGTCACCAGAACGGTCTGAGTTCAGGTTCCCCCAGAGACAGACACCTGCTGGTCTTTGAGGGGAATGGGGGAATCTCCAAACAGTGATTTAGTGAAACAGCATAGGAGTGATCATATATGGTGCACAAAGGGAACAGAGGTCATCCAGAGGTCAGAGGGGCCTCGACACAGTCACAAGATCTGCACCTGCAATGTAATAATAAAATCTACTCAGGAAGAAATTTGAATCAATTTGGGTTGGTGCTCCCCCTCCTCCCCCCCATTTTTCCTCCTGCTCCCCGCCCCTTTTCCTCCTCCTCCTCCTCCTCCTCCTATTCCTCCTCCCCTTCCACCTCCTCCTCCTCCCTATCCTCCTCCTCCTCCTCCTCCTCCTCCACCCTCCCTCGCCCCCTTCCACCTCCTCCCCCTTCCGCCTTAATATTAAATGTAATCAAGATGCTGTTTGTTGATCCAGGGCTGTGTGCCGTCTCATCATCTGCTGTACGTCGCTACCATTTAGTTGATGAGCTGAAGAACATGAGTGAAGCACAGCGTCACTGCAGAGAGCAGTACACCGACCTGGCCACCATACGAGACCTGGAGGACCAGAAGACCCTGAACAACATGGTGGATTCAAGCAAACTGCTCAACAAGGTGAGTTTTATGACGTCAGACAGGTGGTCTGAAAGATTTACATTCACACAGGGGTGGAAAGTATGCAGATGAACTGTACCTGAGTATGTACTTGTACTTTACTTGAGTATTTTAGTTCAATGATTTTATATGTTACATTTCAGAGGGACATTTATTTGACAGAGTTACTTTACAGATTAAGATTTTAGATACAAAACATATGATTTAATGCAACATGCTGCTAATCTGTACTGGATATTTACAGCATTAATATCTCATCAAACAAACATCGTCCATAAAAATATATAGTGGAATAATGTTGCCATTGTTTGCACTGTTAGCGCTGTTAGCATCATTAGCTTTAGCTATCAGCTCAGCCGTCACCACGTTGTGAGACGCTTAGTCCTTTATGAACAGCAGGAGTGATGACAGGAAGTAAAACCTGCTTCAATGTTCATATTAGCACCTGAATATTGTTTTAAGACAGACTTGAAATAATTGGGAACCTGTCCTTGAAAAGTTTTGCACATTGGTACTTGCGTACAATGCTGCGAACAGATCTGGTCCAGTCTGCATCCAGGACCTGGTCAAACCTTACACCCCACCCCGCTCACTCCGCTCTGCATCAGCCAATCGCCTTGTAGCTCCATCACTTCGAGCTAACCGCTCAACAAAATCGTGATTGTTCGCTGTCCTGGCTCCCAATTGGTGGAATGAGCTCCCCAATGATATCAGGACAGCAGAAAGTCTCTACATCTTCCGCCGCAAACTAAAAACGCATCTCTTCCGACTATACCTGGAATAAAAATTTTTTTAAAAATTAAAAAAAATAAAAGTATGTATCTCTGTTAGTACTCTAGTAGCACCTAAATGGCACTTATTCATAGCACTTGGTAGTTTGGCTTTCTTGAGGAATTGTACTTTCTTGATTTTTGTTGTTCTGGGTTTGAACTCCCTTGATTGAATCACTTATTGTAAGTCGCTTTGGATAAAAGCGTCTGCCAAATGAAATGTAATGTAATGTAATGAAATATCAGACAGATCGGCAGTATCAAGACTGTAGATGGGAAGTAAAGATATCTGAAAGTCTATTTCTTTAGATCACAATTAAATATTGCTTTCAGCGAGCCTGGATAGGACTGTACGATGACGTGGACAACTGGAGGTGGTCACTGTCAAACACAAGCTTCTACAAACCCGGGGAGACGGAGTTCAGACGATGGGTGTCTGGAGAACCGAACAACAAAGGCAGAGAAGATCGCTGCGCAGTGATGAAAATAGAAGGGACATGGGGCGACGCCAGGTGTGCCTGGACCACCAGATCACTCTGCTTTGATGTCAGAGGTGAGAATATTAAAACTACTATGATAAACTGGGGGCCGAGGGGTACACCTTGGTAAACTTCAGGGTACACTTGGGGGTACCCCGTGGGAGACAAGGCACTATCAAGAACGAATATAATGATATTGCATATCAGATTAACAAGAAACGTTTGGGCTACAAGATCATGCAAGCTATTTTTACTTGCTCCAAACACAACTAAACAAGACCAACCAAATGCATAACCAAATATTCATATTCATATCTCGCCAGCGACTGGACTTGCTCGTCATATGTCGACCTTATGCGAGTTAGCTTTATGCTACATAGGCTTGCGACCACGCAAACGAAAGCAAATAACGCAGGGATTCTGCACATACCACTCAAATCCCTATAAACCACAGCATCAGCGATCTGTGTGCCAAAGAACACCAGCCTCAGATGATTATGAAACCAGCAAAATATGAGAAATATGCCACTCATTTAGCTGTAGCTTCGAGTCGTGTTGTTGTTCCGGTCGTGTTACACTGAAAAAGGCCACTACGAAACACTCTGCTTCAAAAGAAACGTTCTGGGGCTCTGTAGATTAAGATTTCCCCCTGTGGGGGATGGTAAACAACTGGCCAATGGTAGCGATCACATTAGCATAAGCTTGGCCTGGCTGACTCTTATTGGCTAACAGTGCTGTCAATCTCATTTCGGCTGGTGTGCCTGCATTCTATAGGCTAAGACGGTTAAAAGGCCGTCCCACTCAGCTCCGTGAGACGTTCACATGCAGATATTTTGAGTCTGGGACTTACAGCTCTCTGGTTTTGAGAAAAAAGAATATGCTTTTTATGGGGATTTCGGAGCAAAAAATATTTTTTTGGGGTTTGGCATTGTGTATGTTACTGCTGTATATGGATGTATTGAACATAATTAGTGAAAAAATAAGTGAAATATATAGTTTGGTACATGAGAAAATTGAAATTGCAATTATTATGCCAAATCCTCATTTTCAGAGACCTCGGGTGACCAATCTGTCCGAAAAACTCTCTCATTTTTTTCTGCTTCACTTTATCAAAGTCAAACTGTACAGAGAGAGTCTCACATATTGTGCTATGATATGAAATAGTTTTAAACCTTCAACTGCATTATTCTAAAGTGATAATCATTCTGAAAGTGCTTCTTCTTTTTAGGCAAACCTGAAACCTTTTAATTTTTTCTATGTTCCATCTTCATTTACTTTTAACCAGTAAAATATATACTGATATTTACACATCTAGCAGTTATTACCTTTATAATAACATATAATAATAACGGAAGCCTCAAAAATAGGTTCGTTTTTAAAGCAGATTAATGTGCTCATTCAGCCGGTTTTTATCATGTCTGTTGGAGGGAAAATAGCTATGATGTGCCTTTATGAAAGTGGGAATCAATGGATTGCATGTTCATATTCACACAGCTCCGTGTTGATTTCACCTTCACGCTGAGATTCATGAAGCAACAATAAAACTGGTCTGCATCTATGTTGTCTGTCATGGTTCCTCTACTCAGATCTTCTCTCTGGTCTATCTTCAGGGCCGAATGAGACATTTGTCCTCATTAACAGCCCCATGAATTGGACTGAGGCCCAGAGCTACTGCAGAGAACACCACACAGACCTGGCCATTGTGAGAAACATGGAAGAGAACCAGATGGTGAAGAATCTGATAACCTCAGGAGAAGCTGTCTGGATCGGCCTTTTCAGAGATGGATGGAAGTGGTCTGATGGAAGTGACTCCTCATTTAGGAAGTGGAATCCTGAAGATCCTCATAGTTATCCTGAGAGTTGTGCAGCAGCAGATTTTAGTGCCAATGGACAATGGGAGACCCTGAACTGTGACGTCATGTCAGCGTTCATCTGCTACAGTGGTAAGCTATCATTCACTCAGTCTTTAAATGTGGATTCAGGTTTGCTTCATTTGCAGATGCAGTAAAAAAAACGACCCAAAAACATCAAAAGTAGATCAAAATAAAATCTATAGATATCAAGTTATGGATAGAAAACACTTTGAGTACGCAGATCAACTGCAGATGATGGAGAGTGCTGGCCTCAGTGATGCGCTAATGCTAAGTCCATGCTAAGCTAAGCTAAGTTAAGGGGTTCTTGCACCAGCCATATTTAAAGATTGAGCTGATGGAAAATTACAATACATTTATCTTTAATCATTCAAAGTGTTAAAAATTCAAGGATGTTGATTATTATCAGCCATAAATGATGTGACTGATGAAGGTTGTTTGTTTTTCAGATGTTGTTCCTGTTTCAAAGCAAGTGATCAAAGTGAGGCTGGTGAAGAGAAGCTCCTCTCTGGATCTGAATGACCCTGTGGTGATGGAGGACCTCTTGAAGCAGGTACATCTTTCTCACATTAAAAACATAACAAGGTGATATATGTGATTTATGGACTACTAAGAACAATGTCAATGTGCTATGTGCAGTGGACACGTGGACACGTCGTTATTGAAGGTAGACTTGTGTCCAAAAAACATGAAACAACAAAGCTGTTGTAGTGGAAACCAGAGTTGTTCTACAGCAGAGCTTCCACATGAGGACAGTGTGAGAAAGGATGCAGGATGTAAATGAACAACAGCGTTTAGTGAAGAGTTCTTCTCTGTCAGCCACATTCAGGAAGTAAATGTTTTTGTCTCTCAGCTCAAACAGAGGATGAAGGACCAGGGGCTGAATGACAACATCAAACTGAGCTGGAGGAAGCAGGCGGATGGAAAAGTCTTCCACAAGGAAGAGAAGGAGACAAAGGAGAAGATAAAAGATGAGCTTTAATGTTCTTTCAATCCACTCTGGTCAGAGGCTTCCTTTCTCCTCCTCTTCCTCCTTTTCCTTTTCCTCTTCCTCTTCCTCCTCCTCTCAATCAATGGTAGAAAGTACCAAAGTACTGAAGTACAGACCCTTTGCTGTGAAGTAACCTATTTCCATTTCATAGTACTTCAGACTTTTACTCCACTACGTTGATCTGTCAGCTGTAGTTTCTACACTCTTAGAAATACGGGTTCCAAACAGGTTCTTCCTGAAGGGCTGACGTTCTACCCAGAACCATTTGCTTCTGAAGAACCCGTTCCTTCTTCAAGGATTTTTAAAAGCACAGATGTTAACCACGTCAGCCCCGGTTGGTTATGAACCTCATGGGGAACCCAGAGTGAGTTCTAGATAGAACCCTTGGTTCCTGGTGGAAACCCGCGGGTGGGATCTTGTTTGCCCCCTTAGAAGGTGGAAAGGTTCTGCATTGTTGGAAGACATGCAATTTTAATGTGAATATCTCAATAAACGTAATGCCCTTGCCTTTAATTAACTTTTAACTGATCGTGTTTTAACACTCAGAGAAAACAATGAACTTAATAGACAACAAAACTAATAAGTGTAACATGATATCATAGGGAGCTAGCATTATCATAAAGGATGAGCTGGCTGTGGACAGGATGAGCTTGGGCCTCTATCGAGAGCCGGATATGTTTAGTCTTCAGTGTTTAACCTCCTCATACATGTGTGTCGGGAGACGGTAGTTTTCAACAGCTAAATGCTGAAGATACAATGCAACGAGGAAATTAAAGCTTAAGAAGGCCCATATCCTGTTATATACCCCATATCCCGTTATATACCCCATATCCTCAGCTAGAAAGACGAAGTAACAGCGAGTCATCGTTGGAACGGATTTGCTCAATAACAACTTCTCTATTGAGAGATGAAGCTGAAGCCAAATGAGGAACTAGATAGATCCTTAAAACATATTCATCTTTTTATCTTTGTATCCAATGAAGTTTTGTCTTTTATTCTGGGTTTTATCTCTTTTTCTATCTTGCATTATGATGCTCAGGTTTAGATACATCTGTCTCATAAAGACGATGGTCCACCTTGTGGAAGAGTACATATATGTGAAAGTATACTCTAAATATAATCAATGCTTGGCAAATGTAATGTGACCAGTATGATTTGTAAACGCTCCTTTCTTTTCAGGTTGTTATCAGGATATCTGGTATTCATGTATACTCTGTAAAAACATGTACTTTCTAGTAATAAGGTGATTATGATATAATGTAATAAGGTAATTATGATATATTGTATTCAGGTGACATGAGGAGAACTGTCCTGGAATCAAATTGCCTCATTTGGATATTAAGAGAGCACGGTGTCGGTCTTAAGTGCAAAAAGCAGAAGTTAAGGAGAAGAAGGGGGAGGGGCCCTCGATATATATATATATATATATATATATATATATATATATATATATATATATATATCCTAACAGCAAAGTTTAGAGGTTGGTGAAAGAGATCAGGGTTAATTAATTATAAATTTTTCTCCGGACATTGAGGCTCAACACTTTGCTCACTCAGTTCCAGTTCTTATTTTCTGTCTTCGAGTGTTGCATTTGAAGCTATAATAACTTTTCTATCTTGTGTTAAAAATAAAAATCAACTGCATTGCAGTTTAACCAAACAGTGAGTTTGTAGCCTTCTTTAGCTCCTTCACTCAGTTCTTTGATGGAGCGTCTCCTGTCCGAGAGGGGGGGTCTCCACGGCAACCACTCAGCCCCCGTGGGAAGTTTGAGGTTCACCACCACGGCCACACTCCTGATATCACACATACACCTACATTACATTGTGACAACATTTGCTTACTAGTGAGAAATTATACCTGGAGGACCCCTGGCTTCTGGCCCGGGTATTATAATATCCATAAAGGTTAGGAGAGAGACTTATAACTGTTAAGTTTCCTAGCAGGGTTTGTCAAAAATTATTAAACTGAGGGTTCATACCGACCGCTATCAGAGCATTATACCACTATAAATAAATAACGAAGGTATGCATTCTAAAACTTAATTAATATTCCGTGTGAGCGTCAAATAAATAAATTTACTTCACCAGTCAAGATAAAGATAAAACGAACAACTATTCTATAGGTGGCCGTATAGGTGGTCCACTGAAGGCTGCTTAATAAGAATAAACCAACTGTCTCTTTATTTTTCAATATTCATTCATTATTGCTTCATGATCAACACGCACTCACTCTTCCATGGAGGAATGTTTGGTTCTAAAATGACACAAATAAACAAGTAAATACATGATGTATACAACTAGGTTGCAAATTAACCATAAACATCAAATATCAGAGGAAATAAACAGCATTAAATCATCCGTATCAATAACCTAGATAATGAACAAAGACACAGGTAAATATAACTAAATCTATGGTTTAAATACACTTATACTGCCATCTACTGGCACTTTTACTCTGCGTCTCCTCAGACAGCCTCTGCTCTGTGTTCACTCAAGAAACAGCACAATAAGGTGGAAGAATAAATATGATGCTAACAGCAACAACTCTGCACACAAACATTACTTTGACAAAACTATATGACGAATTGTGTTGCATTAAACAATGTAGCGATTAATTGAAAAGTTGGGTAAAAATGTAAAAACGGCTGCGCTTCTCTTCTATTTTTTGTTTTTTGTTTAAAACAGAAAACGAAAAAACCATGGTATGGCTGTATTTTCTTTTTTTAGACTAAACTATAAAACCAACTATAAAAATATACACGAACCATTCACCTTATATATGCTTCCTTGAGGCAATATTATCAGAAAACACAACATCAATTTTCATTATTATGCAGATGATAATCAATTATATCTATCTAACAAGCCAGACGGAACCCATCCTTCTTTACAACAAGAATGATGGGGCTACACCAGGCACTGTTGGACTCTTCTATTACCCCCATCTCCAGCATGGCAGCTAATTCCCTCTGAGCCACTTTTGGTTTGTGTTCAGGTAACCTGTAGGGACGCGACCGCACTGCCACGCCCGGAGGAGTCTTAACTTGGTGCTCTATGAGGTTGGTGCGACCTGGCAGGAGGGAGAACACGTCAGCAAACTGCTCTTGCAACTGGGCAATGTCTGTTCTCTGGGTCCCGGAGAGATGAGCTTCACAAAGGAGCGAGGGTTGGTGGATTTTGGGGCCTCAGGCCCCAGCTCCTCTCTCTCAGATACCGCGGACACCAGAGAGACAGACTCCGCCTCTCTCCACGCTTTTAAGAGGTTGAGGTGGTAGATCTGTAGAGCTCTGCCCCTGTCAGAACGCACCACCTCATAGTCGACGTCCCCCACTCGCCGTGTGACCACAAAGGGCCCTTGCCACTTGGCGAAGTGTTTTGACCTGGATTGTCTCAGCCTGGCTCCTCTGTTGTACAGCCGTTGTTGACGCTCCTGGGCCTGGAGAAAATTCTCGCGTGACATCCGACCCAATGTGTGGAGTTTTGCTCTCAGGTCCAGGACGTATTGGATTTCACTTTTACTGGTGCTCAGACCTTCCTCCCAGTTTTCTTTAATCAGGTCGAGCACCCCCCGTGGCGTCCTGCCGAACAGTAGTTCAAAGGGAGAAAATCCCATGGAGGCCTGGGGGACCTCCCGCACTGCAAACAACAGAGAATCAAGCCATTTATCCCAATTACGTTCATCTTCACAAATAAATTTACGGATCATGGACTTCAAAGTCTTATTCAGACGCTCCACCAGACCGTAGGTCTGTGGGTGGTACACACTGGTCCGAATAGACTTGATGCCCAGCAACCCGTAAAGTTCTCTCAGTGTTCGTGACATGAACGAGGTGCCCTGGTCAGTCAGACTCTCTTTCGGGATCCCGACTCGGGAGATGACCTGAAACAGAGCCTGCGCGACACTCTTTGCAGAAATGTTGCGCAATGGCACTGCCTCCGGATATCGTGTTGCGTAATCCACCAGGACTAACACAAAGCGATATCCGCGTGCGCTCTGGTGAAATGGCCCGATGAGGTCCATGGCGATCCACTCGAACGGCACCTCCATTAACGGCAGAGGACGCAACGGCGACCTCGGGATGGCCAGGTGGTTTACCAACTGACACTCCGGGCAGGACGCACACCAACGGCGCACATCCGCCCCGAATGCCCGGCCAATAAAATCGGGTCACTATCCGGTGTAGCGTTTTCTCACATCCCATGTGACCCCATCGGGTTATAGTGAGCCGACGGCTTTTCGGCACCAGCAACTGGGTGTTCGCCTGACCTGTCTGAGCGTCACGACTCACTCTAAAGAGTGATCACAGGGATGTTTTACACTTGGTCAAAGGCCGAGCGCAGAGGATCATCCCGAGACTGCTCGAGTGGAAAATCTTATGGAGTGGAGCTCGGGAGCCGACGGAGTCTCCACGGGAGGCTCTACCGGTTCCCCCTCCCCGTCCGCAGCGTTGGACAACCTCGCCTTGCCGCTGAGGTTACCAAGATTAGGGGGTGCGTAAGGCGGGAACTAACCGCGACCTTTACACTGTGTTTTTTCCCCATGTCCCTAAGTTCTACTGACACTATGGGATACTCGTGAACTTCCCCATGCACACACATCATTTTCACCCACAATGCCTCCACCAATGCCCTGGGCCGAACCAGGAAGCGGTGAATCATAGACTGTGTACAGCCGGAATCCACCATTGCCTGATGTGTACCCCCCTGGATTCTTACCAGTACGTCGCTCCTGGACCGGGGGAGGGTGTTGGAGAGCCGGCAACCCGAATCGCCTGGCCCACTTCCATCAGCATCGGCCCCAGCACGATGATCGGCTGGGCCGGCAAAGCTGGGGGTTGCTCGTCTCCTTGCATGTGCTCTTTAATTAAGGGGCCCCACATTGGGCGCCAGTGTAACAGGTTTGTGTTGCCCAGTGAGATCCCCCTTTTTGTTTTTATTTTCTTTCAAATGCGCATATTCATTTTCATTTTTTTCCCTGAAGGTCGGCTAGTCTGACTTTTCCTGTGTCAAGGTCAGGGGATCTACACATCGCCTTCCTCATAACTCTAATTAAAGACGTACATCAGATATAATGTTAACATTTTATTGATCATATTTGTGAGTGTGGGAGAAACCGGAGATCCCGGGGGAAACCCAATGTGTTGAATGAAGTCTGATCCTGAATGAAGTCTGATCCTGAATGAAGTCGGATCCTGAATGAAGTCGGATCCTGAATGAAGTCGGATCCTGAATGAAGTCCGATCCTGATTGAAGTCCGATCCTGAATGAAGTCCGATCCTGAAAGAGGTCTGATCCTGAAAGAGCTCTGATCCTGAAAGAGGTCTGATCCTGAAAGAGGTCTGATCCTGAATGAAGTCCGATCCTGAAAGAGGTCTGATCCTGAAAGAGCTCTGATCCTGAAAGAGGTCTGATCCTGAAAGAGATCTGATCATAAATGAGGTCTGATCCTGAAAGAGGTCTGATCCTGAAAGAGGTTCTATATATAAACTCTTTCAGGATCAAAACTCAATGTGTTTTTTTTGTGGAGTTAGGTAAAGTTGGAAAGACTTAAAACATATTCAATAACTTGACTTTTATGAAGTGTAGAAACGACCAAAAGCAAAGGGCTCCTCCCTGTTGTACTACAGCGGTTATTGTGATGAAACCCAAAGCACATTTCATCAAAATAACAGATGTAATTGAAGTTATTGAAAATATTTGTTGTCTTTCCAGCTTTACCTAAGTCTTGTGAAAGAGGTCTGATCCTGAAAGAGGTCTGATCCTGAAAGAGGTCTGATCCTGAAAGAGGTCTGATCAAGAAAGAGCTCTGATCCTGAAAGAGGTCTGATCATAAATGAGGTCTGATCATAAATGAGGTCTGATCCTGAAAGAGGTCTGATCCTGAAAGAGGTCTGATCCTGAAAGAGGTCTGATCCTGAAAGAGGTTCTATATATAAACTCTTTCAGGATCAAAACTCAATGTGTTTTTTTTGTGGAGTTAGGTAAAGTTGGAAAGACTTAAAACATATTCAATAACTTGACTTTTATGAAGTGTAGAAACGACCAAAAGCAAAGGGCTCCTCCCTGTTGTACTACAGCGGTTATTGTGATGAAACCCAAAGCACATTTCATCAAAATAACAGATGTAATTGAAGTCATTGAATATTTTTGAAGTCTTTCCAGCTTTACCTAAGTCTTGTAGTGGGAGAAACCGGAGCACCCGGAGAAAACCCAACGTGATGCTTCGTCACCACCTCCGTTAGAAGAGGAGGAGGATGACTAACGCACCGACTGCTAGTCCCAGCAGCCCCAACCACACCAGAACCACCGGGAGGCAGCTCTTCCTCACGGGCTTCGTAGAGTGCTCCACGATGTGGGCCTGCAGGACCTTCACGATGGCCTCGTCCACCACCGAGTCTCGTGACTGCACGAGGAGCAGCAGCGTCTTCTTGTCACTGAACTCCTTAAGCAGCCCTTTAACGATCCTCCTGCTTAAGGCCTTGGAGCTCTTGAAGTCCGGGATGAAGCCTTCAGGGACGGCGAGTCCGACCATCGTCAGGTCCGTCAGGGTCTTGATGTGCGAGACCCATTCTCCCTGGCTGCGGGTCTGGCAATAATCCACCTTCTGTAACGTCTTGGCCACGATGGCGATCACGAACATCCTCAGCCTGTCGACTCTTTCTGCCTCGGCCGTTGAACCGGAGGCAGAAGGACGCGCAGACTCCAAAGAGGTTCGACTTCCGGTGATTTCCATATCTTCAATCGTCTCTGTGTATTCCTTGGAATCGGTACTTGTGTGAGATCCTAAGGTCCGATCCTGAATGAAGTTAGATCCTGAATGAGGTCTGATCCTGAATGAGGTCTGATCCTGAAAGAGGTCTGATCCTGAAAGAGGTCTGATCCGGAATGAAGTTTGCTCCTGAAAGAGGTTCTATATATAAACTCTGGGGCTTTGATGTGTGACATCACATTCTAGTGACATCACATTCTAGTGACATCACACACATTCTCTCCTGCAAGTGTGTGTGTGTGTGTTTGTGTGTTTGTGTGTGTGTGTGTGTGTGTGTGTGTGTGTGTGTGTGTGTGTGTGTGTGTGTGTGTGTGTGTGTGTGTGTGTTTAAAAGGAACATAAAGGATAGAAATAAAGTGTTGTCAGTCCGAATGGCTACTTAATATTTGATTTAGCTTGATTCATAACAGAGCGGCAACAATTAATCGCTTAATTTTTAACTATTAAATCAATTGCCAGCTATTTTGCTCATTGATTAATTGGTTTGAGAAGGAAAAAAAGCTTCTTAAATGTGAATATTTTGATTTCTTTACTCCTCAAAGACTGTCAGCTGAATATCTTCGAGACATTTGAGGACTTCATCTTGGGAAACGCTGAGATTTTCCACCATTTTCTGACATTTTATAGACCAAACAAATAATTGTGGGTGAAAACGTTTGTAATAAACACGACTGGACGTCTGCCCTCACAGACTTAAATGTTACTTCAATTTTTATTCATTTACATATATTAACCATCCATCCATTTTCAACCGGCAACGTTCCCTGAATCACTCTGTGCCTTCTGCAGCTGAGCCCGACCACCCTAACTGTTGGGTTTGTTGCCTAAACTAACTGTTGGGTTTGTTGCCTAACCTAACTGTTGGGATTGTTGCCTAACCTAACTGTTGGGATTGTTGCCTAAACTAACTGTTGGGTTTTGTTGCCTAAACTAACTGTTGGTTTTGTTGCCTAAACTAACTGTTGGGTTTGTTGCCTAACCTAACTGTTGGGATTGTTGCCTAAACTAACTGTTGGTTTTGTTGCCTAAACTAACTGTTGGGTTTTGTTGCCTAACCTAACTGTTGGGTTTTGTTGCCTAAACTAACTGTTGGGTTTTGTTGCCTAACCTAACTGTTGGGTTTTGTTGCCTAAAGTAACTGTTGGGTTTTGTTGCCTAACCTAACTGTTGGGTTTTGTTGCCTAAAGTAACTGTTGGGTTTTGTTGCCGAAACTAACTGTTGGGTTTTGTTGCCTAACCTAACTGTTGGGTTTTGTTGCCTAAAGTAACTGTTGGGTTTTGTTGCCGAAACTAACTGTTGGTTTTGTTGCCTAACCTAACTGTTGGTTTTGTTGCCTCAACCTGACTGTAACAAGATCCTGTTACCCGTGAGGCTCCACGGGAGGCTCTACCGGTTCCCCCTCCCCGTCCGCAGCGTTGGACAACCTCGCCTTGCCGCTGAGCACAGCACACATACCGCATGACCCTGTCCGTCGTGAACGCACCCCGCAGCCTGCACCATTAACTTGTCAAACCCCGGCCAATCGGTTACCAAGATTAGGGGGTGGGTAAGGTGGGAACTAACCGCGACCTTTACACTGTGTTTTTTCCCCATGTCCCTAAGTTCTACTGACACTATGGGATACTCGTGAACTTCCCCATGCACACACATCATTTTCACCCACAATGCCTCCACCAATGCCCTGGGCCGAACCAGGAAGCGGTGAATCATAGACTGTGTACAGTCGGAATCCACCATTGCCTGATGTGTACCCCCCTGGATTCTTACCGGTACGTCGCTCCTGGACCGGGGGAGGGTGTTGGAGAGCCGGCAACCCGAATCGCCTGGCCCACTTCCATCAGAGGACACTCTCAACGAAAGTGAGAGTACGGGGTCAGTACGGGCCGCAGCGGGAGACTCCCCCGCGGGGCGGGCGTAGAAGAGGTTTTAATTATTATTATTATTATTATTATTATTATGGCCCGACCAATGCTGCTCGCAGCTTTAATTATTATTGTTTCTTATAAAAAGACTCACGAGGAATGACTGTCATTTTAATCTTATATTCTTGTTTTTTTAGGGTGATTTTGTATCATCTGTCTGGAGAATGCAGATTAACAGTGATGTTTTATTAATGTTAAAAATGTATGAGAAAGTTTATAATTCTTCTTCTTCTTCTTCTTCTTCACGTCCTCGTTCGTGGACCCGGAGGAAAGTCAGAGCTCAGCTCAACACGACGTTCAGCTGAACGAGAGTCAACGGCAAAAAAACTAACGATTGTTTTTAAAGAAAAAAAACAAAGAAAGAAAGAAAAGTAGAAAAGTTAGGCCTTAAAGGGACAGTAGTGACGTTGTGGCTGCACGAGGTACTCCTATACGATGTACTCTTAACCCTTCAACGCATCGCTACTGTCCCTTTAAGAGAGAAACTCTGTTCTGTGAGGCGAAGAGTTCGGATTCATTTGTTTATTCATGAGTCGTACAAGTACTCCTCCCTTTGTGTGTAAAACAACAACAACAACAACAACAACACCCTCAATAGAAATATCATTTCACAAAAGTCTGACATCAGCAGCGAGGACGGTCCGTCTCGTGGTCGTCCCGCCCGCTGCAGGTAGGGGGCGCTGCGAGGATCAGAAGGCCTGCAGGGGGGGCCCCGGTGGGCCGAGGGGGCCGGACCCGGAGCCCAGCAGGACGGGAACCAGCCTCAGCAGGTCTCTGAGGGGGATCCGCAGCCGGCTGCTGCGCCACAGCAGGTCACCCAGAGAACTGCAGCCTGGGGAGGACACGAGACTGTTAGGACACGAGACTGTTAGGACACGAGACTGTTAGGACACGAGACTGTTAGGGGAGGACACGAGACTGTTAGGACACGAGACTGTTAGGACACGAGACTGTTAGGACACGAGACTGTTAGGGGAGGACACGAGACTGTTAGGGGAGGACACGAGACTGTTAGGACACGAGACTGTTAGGGGACGAGACGAGACTGTTAGGGGAGGACACGAGACTGTTAGGGGACGAGACGAGACTGTTAGGGGACGAGACTGTTAGGGGAGGACACGAGACTGTTAGGGGAGGACACGAGACTGTTAGGGGACGAGACTGTTAGGGGAGGACACGAGACTGTTAGGGGAGGACACGAGACTGTTAGGACACGAGACTGTTAGGGGAGGACACGAGACTGTTAGGGGAGGACACGAGACTGTTAGGGGAGGTCACGAGACTGTTAGGACACGAGACTGTTAGGGGAGGACACGAGACTGTTAGGGGAGGAGACTGTTAGGGGAGGACACGAGACTGTTAGGGGAGGAGACTGTTAGGGGAGGACACGAGACTGTTAGGGGAGGACACGAGACTGTTAGGGGAGGACACGAGACTGTTAGGGGAGGAGACTGTTAGGGGAGGACACGAGACTGTTAGGGGAGGACACGAGACTGTTAGGGGAGGACACAAGACTGTTAGGGGAGGAGACTGTTAGGGGAGGACACGAGACTGTTAGGGGAGGACACGAGACTGTTAGGGGACGAGACTGTTAGGGGACGAGACTGTTAGGGGACGAGGACGAGACTGTTAGGGGACGAGACTGTTAGGGGACGAGGACGAGTCTCTAAGGGGACGAGGACGTTAGAGTATCGGGACGTAATCAGGAACATTACTTTAAACAGGAAGATGTCCCTTTGAAAGACGTGTAATTATACATTCTTTTGTTTTTATAACTTACACACCAATAAAACAATATTTAAGTAAATATAATATATTATGAACACTAATGCATCAATGTGTAAGCAGCAATTTACCGTTAAATAACACATTAAATAACACGTTAATAACACCGTAACATGTTTTTTCTTTTTAATATACAGAATCTTCATGTGACACACTATAAATGTGCTTCAGTAAAAAGTGTGTGCGTGTGTGTGTGTGTGTCTCACCCTCCAGCTGTGTGTGTGTGTTCTTCAGACTGGGGATGGAGCGGTACACCAGGAAGCTGGCCAGCATGACGGACCGGGCGGCCTCAGGGAGGGTCTCGCCCCTCATGTAGCTCCTCAACACGCAGCCGTTATCTGGAGAGAAAACACACGACGTCTGAGTGTGTGTGTGTACGCTTAATTTCTGTTCACACACACACACACACACACACACACACACACACACACACACACACACACACACACACACACACACTTCTACTATGGAAGACAGCTATTATATATATATATCATCAGTATATAATATACTTAGAATAACACTACTTATGACGAGAGACACACATTCCTGAAGCTTGAATCGAAGTCTCGTCCAAACACTCCACCTGTTTCCCACGCCTCATTGTTAATGTGTGTGTGTGTGTGCGTGTGCGTTTACATAAAATAATGAAGCTGGAACACATCCAGCCTTTAAAAATACTCAACTTGCTGCTAAACAAGTCGAGGACAGAGAAAAAAGCCTTAAAGCTGCATTCTCTCTCCTGACCACCAGGGGGCGACTCCTCTGGTTGTATAGAAGTCAAAGCTTCATGTGTTAAAGCTGCATTCTCTCTCCTGACCACCAGGGGCGACTCCTCTGGTTGTATAGAAGTCAAAGCTTCATGTGTTAAAGCTGCATTCCTCTCCTGACCACCAGGGGCGACTCCTCTGGTTGTATAGAAGTCAAAGCTTCATGTGTTAAAGCTGCATTCTCTCTCCTGACCACCAGGGGGCGACTCCTCTGGTTGTATAGAAGTCTATAGAAAATGACTCTACTTCTCTCTTGATTTATTCCCTCAGTAAACATTGTAAACATGAGTTTATGTCTCAATCTCTAGTTTCAAGTCTTCTTCAATACAGCATGATGTTCATTTAGTAAATTATGGTCCATTTAGAGTTACTGTAAAACACTAAATGTTATGTTCGTATGGGCTCTCCACCCTTCCCTTCCCTCCCTTCCCTTCCTTTCCTCCTCCTCCTCCTCCTCCTCCTCCTCCTCACCTGTGAGCCAGCGGTCCAGCGCCTCGTCCACCATGTTCTTCATGACGGGCAGGAACTCGGAGGTGAGCAGGGCGTCGTGGCGGTTGGGGGGGCCGCGCTGCACCCGGCCGTCCCACAGCTCCACCACCAGGCGCATCTGCCACAGGGGGAAGGTCTGCAGCAGGTCGGCCCGCCGCAGAGCGCCCACCGCCTGGGGGGGAGGGGGGGCGGACCCGTTAGAGCCGCTGGTCCGAGACCCACAGTGGACTCTACATGTATTTAAAGGTGTTTCTCTTACCTGCTCTATGGCGATGTAGGTGGGCAGCATCTCTGGGCATTCCTGCGTCACACACTCATACAGCATGGCCGAGAACAGCACCAGGGTATCGTCTCTCTGCGAACACAGACACCACTTTACCTCAGAGACTTCCTGTTGCATGACGTTTAACGTGCACCATTTCCTCTTTAAAGTGTCCACACGGATACGATCTACGTCCACACGATACGATCTACGTCCACACGAATATATACAATCTACGTCCACACGATACGATCTACGTCCACACGAATATATACGATCTACGTCCACACAAATATATATGATCTACGTCCACACAAATACGATCTCCGTCCACAGGTATACGATCTCCGTCCACACAAATACGATCTCCGTCCACACAAATACGATCTCCGTCCACGCGTATACGATCTCCGTCCACGCGTATACGATCTCCGTCCACGCGTATACGATCTCCGTCCACGCGTATACGATCTCCGTCCACGCGAATACGATCTACGTCCACGCGAATACGATCTACGTCCACACGTCTTCGTCCACGCGAATACGATCTACGTCCACGCGAATACGATCTACATCCACACGTCTTCGTCCACACGAATACGATCTACGTCCACGCGGATACGATCTACATCCACACGATACGAACTCCGTCCACACGAATACGATCTACGTCCACATGAATATATATACGATCTACGTCCACGCGAATACGATCTCCGTCCACGCGAATACGATCTACATCCACACAATACGATCTCCGTCCACACGAATACGATTTACATCCACGCGAATACGATCTACGTCCACGCGTATACGATCTACGTCCACGCGTATACGATCTACGTCCACGCGAATACGATCTACGTCCACGCGTATACGATCTACGTCCACGCGTATACGATCTACGTCCACGCGAATGCGATCTACGTCCACGCGAATATGATCTACGTCCACGCGAATACG
>JACSYO010000707.1:107500-112500 GCA_016806645.1 Ophiodon elongatus | reverse complement strand
AGAGACAGACAGGCAGGCAGAGAGACAGGCAGACAGAGAGAGAGGAAATACAACAAGTCAAATAATACACAATAATAAACTAAACAACAAACAATAAATAAATAATACGTCTCTATGGAAACATCATGTCTAGAAGTAGAGAGAACTCAAACATATAACAGTTATAATGACAAGAAATCATAAAAATAAGTTTAAAAATAATTAAATCTACATATCCAACATTGTTCCGTGTCACGTGACTTGGTCAGCTCCACCGTGACGTCACAGTTTCTCTGAGCTCAGAATGTAAGGTCGCGGGGGGGGTCCAGGGGGGGGGACCGGGGGGGACCCCCCGACCCCCCCTGACCCCCCCCCCCCCCCACACTCACCACGGCAGCTGTACCGGCGAACTTCATGATCTTCATGAAGGTCCTGGCGAACTCGTAGAGGCAGTCGAAGGCGTCGGAGTTGGCGGAGCCGGCGAAGCGGAGCCCCAGAGCCATGCAGGCTCCGGCCGTGATGTAGTCCTGGGCTTGGCTGGGGGAACCAACAGGGTCAGTCCTGGAGGAGCAGGACCTCACGGCCTCGTCATTACTCTCAATGTGCAGTACTCACGCCATGGTCTCCATGTTGATGTCTTCTGAGGGGTCGAACGTCCCCCTCATGATCTGCAACACAACACAGGCTCACACACCTTCTGCACACGCTGTGGTCATGTGACCGGCCGTCTGAGGGCGAAGTACAATGATCCCGTTCCCCGATTTATTTATACACTTTAACTCTGGTGGTTCTGGCGCCCCCTGTGGACTAAAGAGGTAGTGTCTCTGAGCACCAGGGTCCCTTTAGAGAACCTCTCATGGTCCTGATGGATCTGGGTCTGTCCACGGTGGACTGGTCTCTGACCACACTGAGGTCTATAGAGGACCAGGACTACACTGAGGTCTATAGAGGACCAGGACTAGACTGAGGTCTATAGAGGACCAGGACTACGATGAGGTCTACAGAGGACCAGGACTACGATGAGGTCTACAGAGGACCAGGACTACACTGAGGTCTATAGAGGACCAGGACTACGATGAGGTCTACAGAGGACCAGGACTACACTGAGGTCTACAGAGGACCAGGACTACACTGAGGTCTACAGAGGACCAGGACTACACTGAGACTGGTTCAGGAAAAGCTTTGATGGAATGAATCAAACTGAAAAACCACAGAAACACTCTCAGCTTTACAAGTCACGGTGACACTGCTGCAGCTCAACAATGTCCCGTGTGTGTGTGTGTGTGTGTGTGTGTGTGTGTGTGTGTGTGTGTGTGTGTGTTCTCACCTGGGGTATGTTACTCTTGACCCACTCAGTATTCGGGAGGATTTCATCCCACATGATGATGCAACGAGCAAGAGTCTGAGAGGAAAGAAGAAGAGGATTATGGAGAGGTGGGAAGAGACACACACACACACACACACACACACACACACAATTCTACTATGACAGACTAACCCTCAGCAGCAGAAACTCCGGCTTGATGAAATCCAGCAGGAACCAGGTGTCTGGAGGTTTCAGCCAATCAGCGATCGACCTAGCGGAGAGAACCAGGAAGAGACGAGGAGGTGTTAGCACCCTCATTCAGCACCCTCTCCACCAATCAGCGAGCGGCATCGGGCCCAGGCTCTTGACCAATAGCAGAGAGCCTTTTCAGACAGGTGAGGACGTTCTGCTCTAAATGGACCATAATTTACTAAATGAACATCATGCTGTATTGAAGAAGACTTGAAACTAGAGATTGAGACATAAACTCATGTTTACAATGTTTACTGAGGGAATAAATCAAGAGAGAAGTAGAGTCATTTTCTATAGACTTCTATACAACCAGAGGAGTCGCCCCCTGGTGGTCAGGAGAGAGAATGCAGCTTTAACACATGAAGCTTTGACTTCTATACAACCAGAGGAGTCGCCCCCTGGTGGTCAGGAGAGATGCAGCTTTAACACATGAAGCTTTGACTTCTATACAACCAGAGGAGTCCCGTTGTTAGTATCTATAAACTCTCACGGTTGTTGGTCTTGAGGTAGATCATGGCGAGGGCCAGCGTGGTCCTGGACACGTCACGTCCACATTAATGGTGTCGCCTCCTGGAGGAACTGGCTGTGGAGGAAGAAATGTATTAGCTAGCCAGCATGTGATCATGTGATCAGTAGAATATGTGATCAAGACATCATGATGTGTCTCTCGTCTCATCATCATGTGACTTTGTAAACAACCAATCAGTGTTTACACCAACAGGAGGAGAGCTAGTAAACGTTAGCAGCACCGCTAACGGAGAACCAACAGGAGGAGAGCTAGTAACGTTAGCAGCACCGCTAACGGAGAACCAGCAGGAGGAGAGCTAGTAACGTTAGCAGCACCGCTAACGGAGAACCAGCGGCGGTTCCCTTCAGTTACATGATGATGCGTTCAGGCTCTGCTCAGTGAACATGAGTACTGGCTGAAGGTAAATAAATATATATAAATAAATAAATATAAATAAATATGAATAAGTATAAATAAATATACATATATAATCAAAACAAAACCACAAGACGTCCGTCTACCTTGATCTGGTAGCTGGGGGACTTGTGTCTCTCCCTGCTGGCCCCGGCCTGAGCTCTCCGGTGGCCCCCCACCATGTACTGGTACAGCTGCTCAGGGACATTCAGGTCCATCATCCCAATCAGGTTACTGCCATGCTGAGAGGGGAGGGGGGGTAGGGGGGAGGGGGGTAGGAATGGAGGGAGGGAGGTGGGGGGGGAGAATAGAGAGGAGGAAACAGAGGAGGAGGGGCAGAAACAGAGGATGAGGGGAGGAAACAGAAGAGGAGGGGAGGAAACAGAGGGGGAGAGGAGGAAACAGAGGAGGAGAGGAGGAAACAGAGAAGGAGAGGAGGAAACAGAGGAGGAAGGGAGGAAACAGAGGAGGAAGGGAGGAAACAGAAGAGGAGAGGAGGAAACAGAGGAGGAGGGGAGAAAACAGGAGAAGGGGAGGAAACAGAAGAGGAGGGGAGGAAACAGAGGAGGAAACAGAGGAGGAAACAGAGGAGGAAACGGAGGAGGAAAAGGAGGAGGAAACGGAGGAGGAAACGGAGGAGGAAACGGAGGAGGAGATGGGGAGGAAACAGAGGAGAAGGGGAGGAAACAGAGGAGGAAACAGAGGAGGAAAGAGGAGGAAACAGAGGAGGAGGGAATGAAGGTAAAAGATGAGACAGAGACAGTTACATTTTCATTTAAGAGACAATGAAGGATTATTATTAATATATTATTATATATATATGTATATTATTTTGTACCTTTAACATAACACGTCGTTGTTAACATTATCCCCCTTTCACTTCCCAGTAATTATTATTTAGACTCTTGCAAAGAAACAACAAACAAATCTACAGAGAGAAATAAAGTTCGAGCCTCACCCCCAGACAGACCATCCCCAGAGCCAGACCAGCAGCCAGAGAGTAGGACTCCCTGTCTGTGCAGTACTCCATCTCTGGACCAGGAGGCCGACCTGACACACACACACACGCACACGCACACGTGCACGCATACAACGCACACGCACACGCACACACACACAGTATATATTATATAAATATTATAAAACATGTGACTTAAAGTTTATGATCCGCTCACAAACAACACTGACACCACCGACGGGTGAACAAATGAAACGCACCCTCACACACTCACACTTTCTCTCTCACACACACGCACACACACACACACACACACACACACACACACACACACACACACACACACACACACACACACACACACACACACGCACGCACACACACACACACACCTATCTCAGACAGCAGGACCTCAGCATTGTGTCGGTGTCCTGTCCCCTGGTACACGAGCCCGATGCCGATCACAGCCGCAACCTGCACAACAAGACAACACTGAGTCCTTCCCTGTGCGTGTGTGTGTGTGTGTGTGTGTGTGTGTGCGTGCGTGCGTGCGTGCGTGTGTGTGTGTGTCTGTCTGCTGGACTCACCTGCACGTTGTGTGGTACGTCCAGCTCGGTGGAGGTGGGGGGCAGCAGGGCGGGGATGTGGATCCCGAGGAGGCGGGTGATGGACATGTCCATGGTGCCCAGTTTGGCCGAGGACACGCCCAGAAGCAGCCCGATGCTGGTCATCTCGTGACCCTGGGGGGGAGGAGGGGGGGAGGCAGAGGAGGGGGGAGGGCGAGAGGAGGGGGGCGGGGGGGGGAAGTCAGTGACATCAGCTGATGACAGAGCACAGCGTGTGATGTCATACCTGCAATCAGCTCCAACTGAGACGAGTCCGGCTCTGCATGACGGACAGCTCTCATTAGACCCCTGTGTGTGTGTGTGTGTGTGTGTGTGTGTGTGTGTGTGTGTGTGTGTGTGTGTGTGTGTGTGTGTGTTGACACATGATTGCTCGCTGACTTTGTGGGCGGAGAGTCTTTTTTTGTATTTTTTTCCAACCAAACAAATGTCGTCCCACGTGAAGCGTCCCCTCAGCGTGACCTCTTCCTTTGACCCGGAGTGTGTTTACTGCGTGTGTGTGTGTGTGTGTTTACTGTGTGTGTGTGTGTGTGTGTGTTTACTGCGTGTGTGTGTGTGTGTGTGTTTACTGTGTGTGTGTGCGTGTGTGTGTGTTTACTGCGTGTGTGTTTGTGATGGGTGTGTGTGTTTACTGTGTGTGTGTGTTTGTGATGGGTGTGTGTGTGTTTACTGTGTGTGTGTGTGTGTGTGTGTGTGTTTACTGTGTGTGTTTACTGTGTGTGTGTGTGTGTGTGTGTGTGTGTGTGTGTTTGTGATGGGTGTGTGTGTTTACTGTGTGTGTGTGTGTGTGTGTGTGTGTGTGTGTGTGTGTGTGTGTTGGGTGTGTGTGTGCGCGTGTGTGTGTGTTGGGTGTGTGTGTCTGTGTTGGGTGTGTGTGTGTGTGTGTGTGTGTGTGTGTTGGGTGTGTGTGTGTGTGTGTGTGTGTGTGTGTGTTGTGTGTGTGTGTGTGTGTTGTGTGTG
>JACSYO010000707.1:97500-102500 GCA_016806645.1 Ophiodon elongatus | reverse complement strand
GGGGGGGGGGGGGGGGGGGGGGGGGGGGGAGAGAGAGAGAGAGACAGAGACAGAGAGAGAGACAGAGAGAGAGAGACAGAGAGAGAGAGAGAGAGGAGAGAGAGAGAAGAGAGAGAGAGAGAGAGAGAGAGACAGAACACAGAGAGAAAAGAGAGAAAAAAGAGAGAACAAAAAAAAAGAAAAAAGAGAAAAGAGAGAAAAAAAAAAAAAAAAAAAAAACAGAGATAGATATATATATATATATATATATATATATAGAGAGAGAGATATATATAGAGAGAGAGAGAGAGAGAGGAGAGAGAGAGAGAGAGAGGAGAGAGAGAGAGAGAGAGAAAGAGAGGAGAGAGAGAGAGAGAGAGAGAGAGAGAGGAGAGAGAGAGGTCAACAGGTTAATTCTCTCTTAGTATTTGTGAGTCAGGTTATTCATACAGGTTTTATAAGTGAAACCCTCCACGGTTTCAAAGCCTCTGATTGGTTCACGTCGGTCCCTTTACAAAGAAAAGCACTTCAGCTCCGGGTCAAAGGAAGAGGTCACGCTGAGGGGACGCTTCACGTGGGACGACATGTTTGGTTGGAAAAAAATACAAAAAAAAGACTCTCCGCCCACAAAGTCAGCGAGCAATCGTGTGTCAACACAAACACACACACACACACACACACACACACACACACACACACACACACACCTGCAGACAGCTTCACCAGGTACTTGGATGCTTCTGTGGACGTGGCGCTCTCATCTCCGACGATGTAGAGGGCGTAACTCTGAGAGGAGAAGCACAGAGGCAGGGGTCAGTACGAGAGGAGAGGAGAGGAGGAGAGGAGAGGAGGAGAGGAGAGGAGGAGAGGAAAGGAGGCGAGGTTGGCTGGGGGAAAGAGAAGGGCCCTCAAAGGTCTGGAAGCCAGACGGGACTGAAAGGAAACAGACATTTTTAGTTTGTTTCTTGTGCGAATTAAAACACATTTTTGATATTTCTGTATGCTCTGTTCGACTCCATGTTTATGTTTCTTTACATATTATTATAGCATTTATTTTATATTTTAATGCATTTTTCTTCTATTTCATATTTGTTTCTTTACATATTTTTATAGCATTTATTTTATATTTTAATGTATTTTTCTTCTATTTTATATTTGTTTCTTTACATATTTTAGAGCATTGTTTTATATTTTAATGTATTTTTCTTCTATTTTATATTTATTTCTTGTACATATTTTAAAAGTAAATCTTTCATATTTTTATTAAAATGTTTTCCTATTCTATATTGATTTATAGTATTCCTTCATACTTGAATAGTATTTTTCATCTATTCTATATTTGTTACTTTTGCATATTTTTATAGTATTTCTATTTTAGTATTTTTCTTCTATTTTGTTTATGTTTATCGTGCATATTTTTTATAGTATTTATTTAATATTTGTGTATATACATATATAACTGATGAAGACTTTTCTCAGATTTTTCTTCAAGGTGTTAAAGGAGAGAAACGGATGGTAAATTTTGGGGGATTTTCCTTTAACAGGATATTTATAGTTTTTTTAAAAATAACCTGTTCAGACTTTCAACATGTCTGATGTGTTCAAAAGGTTCAAACAGAATCAAACACACAGAAGACTAATATAATGTAGCGTATGAATGTAAACGTGTTGCCGTACCAGCACCAGCAGACGGGTCCTCTTGCAGATGCCGGGCAGGCAGGGGAAGGGGGGGCTCTCCTCCCCCCTCAGGCAGCCACTCAGCCAGCTCAGCACACACGGAGGCTCCGCCCTCAGGAAGGAGGGGCGCTGCATCTGACCAATCAGAGCTGAGGAGGGGGTGAAGGGGGGAGGGATCGAAGGAGGGAAAGAGAGAAGGAGGGAAGGAGTGAAGGAGGGAAGGAGAGAAGGAGAGAAGGAGAGAAGGAGGGAGGGAGGGAGGGAGGGAGGGACGGAATGAGGGAAGGAGGGAAGGAGGGATGGGAGGAAGGGGGAGGAAGAGAGGAAAGGAAGGACGGAATGAGGGAAGGAGGGATGGGAGGAAGGGGGAGGGGAGGAAGGGGGAGGGAGAGAGGAAAGGAAGGAGGGAAGGGGTGATGAGAGGAGGAGGGAAGGAGAGAGGGAGGGAAAGAGGGAAGGAGGGAGGGAAGGAGAGAAGGAGGGAAGGAGAGAGAGCCAACACATTAGAGTTAACTGTGTAGAAACAAAGCCAAGAAAGTTGTGTTGTGTGTTGATGGAGTGTCTGGAATGTTAGCGTAGCTTAGCATCAATCAATCCAAACTCCGCTCGTCGTCTGGAGCTCGAGGTCATGATGTTTCTCACCCTGGTCGATGACGCAGCTCTCAGTGAAGCCCCCGATCAGAGAGGGGTGGTCTCTCCAGTACAGGTCCACGTACTGGTCCAGCTGCAGGTCTCTGGGGACAAACACATGTTAGATACATGTCTTTATTCGTCCTGGAGTGAGACGTCCTCTCTCTCTCTCTCTCTCTCTCTCTCTCTCTCTTTGTCTCTTCGTCTCTGTCACTTTGTATATCTGTCTCTCTGTCTCTCTGTATCTTAGTCTCTCTAATAATTAAAAAGAACCAATCAGAGTCCCTTGCTTTGCTCCATTGTACTGCAGTAACACTGGTGAACATCAGTACTGTCCCTTTAAGAGCTGGTCTCGCTCTGTCCCTTTAAGAGCTGGTCTCGCTCTGTCCCTTTAAGAGCTGGTCTCGCTCTGTCCCTTTAAGAGCTGGTCTCGCTCTGTCCCTTTAAGAGCTGGTCTTGCTGCGGGACATTAAATCTAAAAGAGCTTCTGTGACATTTAACTTGTTTCTGTAATTAAACACATGTTTCTGAGTAATTAACGGCCTGCTTTAGATCGGATGATCAATAGTATTTAATCCATCTCCGACTCCCACACAATGTTCAGCTGTGTGTGTGTGTGTGTGTGTGTGTGTGTGTGTGTGTGTGTGTGTGTTACACACGGGAAATAAAAAGTTCTTCATCCCGTCTGCTTTCAAACTTCTCAATCTCTATCTTTTCATATATCAACTTCTGCATCTATTTTGAGGTATTCATAGTTATTGTGTTTCTTTTGTTTTTAGTGTTGTTTTTATGTTGTTTATTAGTGTTGTTTCTTAGTGTTGTTTCTTAGTGTTGTTTATTAGTGTTGTTTCTTAGTGTTGTTTCTTAGTGTTGTTTATTAGTGTTGTTTCTTAGTGTTGTTTATTAGTGTTGTTTCTTAGTGTTGTTTATTAGTGTTGTTTCTTAGTGTTGTTTATTAGTGTTGTTTCTTAGTGTTGTTTCTTAGTGTTGTTTCTTAGTGTTGTTTATTAGTGTTGTTTCTTAGTGTTGTTTCTTAGTGTTGTTTCTTAGTGTTGTTTCTTAGTGTTGTTTCTTAGTGTTGTTTCTTAGTGTTGTTTATTAGTGTTGTTTCTTAGTGTTGTTTATTAGTGTTGTTTCTTCTGTGTGTTTATATGTTGATGAAGGACTGCGGGGATGAATGACGTTGCATTGAATGTAAAATGATACCCACAAGTTAAACAATTAATCTTTCCCAGGTATTAAACACTAAATCTGTCCTTCAGCGTTCAGTTAGCACCTTGTGGACATAAATCAATATTTATTGAGACGTATCCATCAAACCAATTCATCTGCAGGTTATTGAGGTAAATGTAGAATAAAACGCCTCGTAGGAGCGATGGGGATCAGAGGGACGTGAACATGTGGCCGCACTTCAGCCGCCCACGTACCAACCAGCCAACGGGACCCTGAAGAGCCCTCCACCCCTCCTCCACCCACTGCCCTCCTCCACCCACTGCCCCCCTCCACCTGCAGTCACTTGACAACCTGTTGAAGCCCTCAGACCCTCTCTCTCTCTCTCTCTCTCTCTCTCTCTCTCTCTCTCTCTCTCTCTCTCTCTCTCTCTCGACATGTTTTTAACATGTTTTCACAGTTCTGGCGTTTTCTTTGCCAGCGTTACTTTACTCCTCTCATAAATGTATAAATACACAACGCACCCCACACACACACACACACACACACACACACACACACACACACACCCCCCTGTACCTGGCCAGCTGCTGCAGCAGACACACCAGTGAGGAGGCTCTGGCCCTCTGCAGCTCGTCCAGCTGCAGCTCCTGGTACAGCAGGTGGAGCACGAAGAACAGAGCCGGGACGTGAGGGAAGAGGGGCGCGGCGCTGTCCAGCCTCAGGGAGGGGCCGGGGGGGGGGGACACCTGGGGGGAGGGGGGGGAGCGTTCAGGGGACATTTCTGTGGTTTCCTGGTAGTTTTAATCTACATCTAAAGGCTTTCCTTCAGCCCTGTGTTTGTTCATCAGAAGCAGACGAGTGTGATTCTTAAAGCACATTTACATTTTTACCACTTCCTGTTTCGACTTACCCCCCAAGACCACCGGGGCCTGTTAGTGGCCCCCCGAGACCACCGGGGCCTGTTAGTGGCCCCCCGAGACCACCGGGACCTGTTAGTGGCCCCCGAGACCACCGGGGCCTGTTAGTGGCCCCTAACGTCTCCACACAGACCCGGGTCGAAGCATTGCATCATCACAAACAAACAAAGAGACTCACAGAGGAGGGGCCCCCGGAGGGGGGGCCCCCGGAGGAGAGGCCCCCGGAGGAGGGGCTGATGGAGCAGGCGGGCTGAGGGTTCATCTGCCGGTGGTAGTGAGACCCCAGCAGGTAGTCCAGGTCCTGCAGGGAGAGGACCACAGAAGAGGGTTGGGTCAGGGCCCGGAGATAAAGAGAAGTCTCCGTGTGCATCTCTGTGTTAGAGATACGACACATTAAATAAATTAAATATTGATTTTAAATTATTCTATTGATATTAAAATAATTTAATATTTTGTAATATTTTGTAATTGATTTAAAAATATATTTATATTATTTTATTGATTTAAAATAATATTTTTTAATGATTTTATTGATCTAGAAATTACTGTAAAATTAATTTGATTTAAAAACAATTAATTGATTTAAAAAATAGTATTTTGATTTATGATATTGTATTGATTTTA
>JACSYO010000707.1:72500-92500 GCA_016806645.1 Ophiodon elongatus | reverse complement strand
TAAATAGACAAATAGATAGACAAATAAATAAATAAATAGACAAATAAATAAATAAATAGACAAATAAATAGATAAATAAATAGACAAATAAATAAATAAATAGACAAATAAATAAATAGACAAATAAATAGACAAATAAATAAATAGACAAATAAATAGATGAATAAATAGACAAATAGATAGACAAATAAATAAATAAATAGACAAATAAATAGACAAATAAATAAATAAATAGACAAATAAATAGATAAATAAATAAATAAATAGACAAATAAATAAATAAATAGACAAATAAATAGATAAATAAATAGACAAATAAATAGATAAATAAATAGATAAATAAATAGATAAATAGATAGATAGACAAATACATACACAAATAAATACATAAATAAATAAATAAATAAATAGATAAATAAATAGACAAATAAATAGATAAATAAATAGACAAATAAATAGATAAATACATAGATAAATAAATAAATAGATAGATAAATAAATAAATAGACAAATAAATAGATAAATACATAGATAAATAAATGGATGAATAAATAAATAGATTGATAAATAAATAAATAACAAATATAATAATGAATAAATTCGACGCGCTGCCGTACATCGTCCATTCTCTGGAGGTGTCTGCTGCCCGGGTTAGCCGGCGTGCTAACGCTCTCCGCCGGCGTGCTGAGGTGAGACAGGTGGTTGGCCAGGCTGAAGGTGGGCGACAGGAGGCCGGGCACGAACACCTTGCTGACCTGAGGAGGAGCAGAGGAGTCTGGTTAGAGGCTCCTCCAGGTGGAGGAGGAGCAGAGGAGTCTGGTTAGAGGCTCCTCCAGGAGGAGGAGGAGCAGAGGAGTCTGGTTAGAGGCTCCTCCAGGAGGAGGAGGAGCAGAGGAGTCTGGTTAGAGGCTCCTCCAAGAGGAGGAGGAGCAGAGGAGTCTGGTTAGAGGCTCCTCCAGGAGGAGGAGCAGAGCTGCAGGTGGAGCTTACCCTGGTGATGCCCGTGTAGAGGACCAGGCTGCCACAGGCCTCCAGGACCAGCATGGCGTCGATGTTCTGAGCACAAACACAGATAAGTGATTAATCTTCTTATGATCTCTATTTATAATCAATACACAGGCTTCGTATTTTAATGGTTGATTCTGTCTGCTGTAAGTCACGTTTATTTACTAATAAGAACCTATCACTGTTTATCATGTTAGTAAAATAGTCATGAAATGATGAAGAAGAAGAAGAAGGAAAAAGAAAAGATAGAAGAAGGAGAAGAAGAAGAAGAAGAAGAAGAAGAAGAAGAAGAAGGAGAAGAAGAAGAAGGAAAAAGAAAAGATAGAAGAAGGAGAAGAAGAAGAAGAAGAAGAAGAAGAAGGAGAAGAAGAAGAAGGAGAAGGAGAAGAAGAAGCAGAAGAAGAAGAAGAAGAAGAAGAAGAAGGAGAAGAAGGAGAAGAAGGAGAAGAAGGAGAAGAAGAAGAAAGTGGCCACAGTATGCTCTCTCTTTCCTGGTTCTTTGTCATGAAGTGTGAATGATCTCCATCCCCGACTGAACAATCTAACTGACTGCGTTACTGATCTGGATCCATCGTCATGGAGATGACCCCGTACCTGCAGAGGCTCTGCGTCTTTGGCAGCGATGGTGGTGACGGACGTGAAGATGAGCTGAGATGTGGTGTTGCTCTCCATGAACTTCACACACCTGAGCTGCTGGTGGGACTCCACCAGGAAGCACAGGTAGCGGTTCTCACAGAGGTCAGAGGTCAGGAACACTTTAGACGCCTGGCTGCTCATCTCCCTGAAATATATATATAATAATCTATTCATCTCGGAGAGGAACCAACTCCTCAAGAGGGAAATGAAACACAATTACCTGCATGAAGAGGAAGAAGGAGAAGAAGAAGAGGTAGAAGAAGAAGAAGGAGAGGAAGAGGAAGAACAAGGAGAAGAAGAAGAGGGAGAGGAAGAGGAAGAAGAGGTAGAAGAAGAAAAAAAGAGGTAGAAGAAGGAGAATAGGTAGAACAAAGGAGATAGAGCTCCATCACCATGGAGGCAGCTCATCACCATGGAGACAGAGCTCCATCACCCTGGAGACAGAGCTCATCACCCTGGAGACAGAGCTCATCACCCTGGAGACAGAGCTCATCACCATGGAGACAGAGCTCATCACCCTGGAGACAGAGCTCATCACCATGGAGACAGAGCTCAGTAGCGGTCCCGGTCCTCTCACCTGTGGCAGCCGGCCGTCTCGCTCCACAGCTGCTCCAGGCAGAGGTCGGGTACGATGGGCTCCATCTCCGGGGACAGCAGCGTGTCGTTGGCCGTGCTGTTGGGGGACGCCGGGCCGTGGAGCCCCCTGGGGGACGGGCTGTGTAGAGACGTGTTGAAGCGAGACGACCCCGAGAAGGACGGGGCCGCCATGCCCGGAGAGTGGGCCCGGCTGGGGGGGACAGAGGGGATAAGTGAATACCGATACCTGCATTGAGACACGTAACAAGTGTGTGTGTGTGTGTGTGTGTGTGTGTGTGTGTGTGTGTGTGTGTGTGTGTGTGTGTGTCTGAGCGTTTTGAATATTGTTTATTTCCTCATTTGAATTAGATAAACTATAAACAAAAGAAAAGTAAGTTGATAATAAATATCTTAGTTCATTAACTTCAGGCCCAATAGAAATGGACTGAAGTGAAATCTTATTACATTAAACATCCTAATATGTCGCAATACTCAATAACCAGCCTGATTCTGGACCGATGATGAAACCAGAATAAACCGGAGTGGAAGGTGGAGCTCACCTGAGGGCGGCCATGTTGGATATGCTGGGGGACTGAACACGGGAGTGTGGCCCCGGGGACGAGGTCATGATGCGGCTCTGGTGGCTGTGCAGAGCCCCGTAGTGGAGCGGGGACCCGGAGGACACGCAGCTGGGACCACACAGATTATTAATGAAGACCTATCCTCTGATCTGGACCACAGATTATTAATGAAGACCTATCCTCTGATCTGGACCACAGATTATTAATGAAGACCTATCCTCTGATCTGGACCACAGATTATTAATGAAGACCTATCCTCTGATCTGGACCACAGATTATTAATGAAGACCTATCCTCTGATCTGGACCACAGATTATTAATGAAGACCTATCCTCTGATCTGGACCAGAAGGACTTCTTCATCTTTCTAATCTTCTTCATCATCTTCCTAGTCTTCTTCATCATCTTCATCATCATCCTAGTCTTCATCTTCTTCATCTTCCTAGTCTTCATCTTCCTAGTCTTCATCTTCTTCCTAGTCTTCATCTTCATCTTCCTCATCTTCCTAGTCTTCATCTTCCTCCTAGTCTTCCTCTTCCTCTTCATCATCTTCCTAGTCTTCATGTTCCTCCTAGTCTTCATCTTCCTCTTCATCATCTTCCTAGTCTTCTTCATCATCTTCCTAGTCTTCATCTTGCTCCTAGTCTTCATCATCTTCCTAGTCTTCATCTTCCTCTTCATCATCTTCCTAGTCTTCTTCATCTTCTTCCTAGTCTTCATCTTGCTCCTAGTCTTCATCATCTTCCTAGTCTTCATCTTCCTCTTCATCATCTTCCTAGTCTTCTTCATCTTCTTCCTAGTCTTCATCTTCCTCCTAGTCTTCATCTTCCTCCTAGTCTTCCTCTTCCTCCTAGTCTTCCTCTTCCTCTTCATCATCTTCCTAGTCTTCATGTTCCTCCTAGTCTTCATCTTCCTCTTCATCATCTTCTTCCTAGTCTTCATCTTCCTCCTAGTCTTCATCATCTTCCTAGTCTTCATCTTCCTCTTCATCATCTTCCTAGTCTTCATCTTCTTCCTAGTCTTCATCTTCCTCCTAGTCTTCATCATCTTCCTAGTCTTCATCTTCCTCCTAGTCTTCATCATCTTCCTAGTCTTCATCTTCCTCCTAGTCTTCATCATCTTCCTAGTATTCATGTTTCTCTTCCTCTTCCTAGCCGTCATCTTCATCTTCCTAGTCTTCATCTTCCTCTTCCTCTTCCTCTCCCTGGTCTTCATCTTCCTCTTCCTTCATATAGCTTTGCACAACAATTCAAGGTAACACGTGGAGAGTAAATGTTCCTTTAAGTATGATTATAATTCTTTGTGCTGTAAACATAATGAGTTTCCATCCGGAAGCCAGACATCCCTCTTATGAAGCGTTTACCTTGCTCCGGCCCCGGGGCCGAGCCCGGTGGCCCCGCCCCCCCCGGGGGAGTCCAGGCGGGAGATGTTACGCAGGTGTGAGGTCAGCAGGCCCGACGCCATCAGACCCAGCGGGGTGCCGACGGGCTCCACGGAGCAGCGCAGCACTGTGGAGCGCTCCTAGAGAGGTCAGAGGTGAGGGACAGGTAGACTGTGTGTGTGTGTGTCTGTGTGTGTGTGTGTTCACTCACATCCTGTGAGACGGTGCGCAGGGCCCAGACCGAGTGTGTTCCCTGCACCGTGTCATAGGAGACGACTACGGACGGCCGACAGCAGCTGAACACGATCTTCATGGTGGCGTCCGACGCATACTGAACACGGGAGCCTTCAAACAGACCTGGAGGACACACACACACACACACACACACACACACAGGTCAGAACCAGGAGACATATGTATAGAAGTCAAAGCTTCATGTGTTAAAGCTGCATTCTCTCTCCTGACCACCAGGGGCGACTCCTCTGGTTGTATAGAAGTCAAAGCTTCATGTGTTAAAGCTGCATTCTCTCTCCTGACCACCAGGGGGCGACTCCTCTGGTTGTATAGAAGTCAAAGCTTCATGTGTTAAAGCTGCATTCTCTCTCCTGACCACCAGGGGCGACTCCTCTGGTTGTATAGAAGTCTATAGAAAATGACTCTACTTCTCTCTTGATTTATTCCCTCAGTAAACATTGTAAACATGAGTTTATGTCTCAATCTCTAGTTTCAAGTCTTCTTCAATACAGCATGATGTTCATTTAGTAAATTATGGTCCATTTAGAGTCAAACAGGCCATAAAGCAGGGGATGCTTTAGGGCGGGGCTACAGGGTGATTGACAGGTCGACACCGGAGACGTATACGGCGTCTCTGGTGTCATTTCCTGTTCACTGGTTGTGAAAAAAACAAGATGGCGACGACCAATATCGCCAAAATCAAGACTTTATAACATAACATGTGTGTGTGTGTGTGTGTGTGTGTGTGTGTGTGTGTGTGTGTGTGTGTGTGTGTGTGTGTGTGTGTGTGTGTGTGTGTGTTACCTGAAGGTTTACACACGACTGGTGCGATCTCGTCCAGAGGATGCAGCATGCTGAATACCGTGGGAAGAGATTCCCTGAAAAGAAAGAGAGCTGGATGAGTATGAGTGTGTGTGTGTGTGCGTGCGTCTGTGTGTGTGTGTGTGTGTGTGTGCGTGTGCGTGTGTGTGTGTGTGTGTGTACCCGGGGGGGCTGAGTTGGGCGTCGGTCGCTGTGTTTTTTCGTTCCAACAAAAGTCCGAACTTTGTCGCCCAGACATTTGAGACCTGGAGGAGACGAGAGGAGAGGAAACAAGACGAGAGGAGAGGAAACGAGAAGAGACGAGAGGAGAGGAGAGGAAACGAGAGGAGAGGAGAGGAAACGAGAGGAGAGGAGGGGAAACAAGAGGAGAGGAGAGGAAACGAGGAGACGAGAGGAGACGAGAGGAGAGGAGAGGGGGCGAGAGGAGACGAGAGGAGAGGAGAGGAAACGAGAAGAGACGAGAGGAGACGAGAGGAGAGGGGGCGAGAGGAGACGAGAGGAGAGGAGAGGAAACGAGAAGAGACGAGAGGAGACGAGAGGAGAGGGGGCGAGAGGAGACGAGAGGAGAGACATGATGACGATCCATGTTTTAACTGTACTTGATTAAGAACAGAAACAAAGTATAATTTCTGCAACTGGACCCCGTTAGAGAAGAGACGTCTGCAAACCCTCGTGCACGATGGGAGATGAAGTCCCCCCCTGCCCCCCTCACCTGGAACGGTAGCGGGCTGATGAAGTCCTTCCCGCTCACAGTGTGGACGTTGATGCAGCTGCTCTGCACGATGCAGACGGTCTGCTCCACCTCCTCCTCTGCAGAGCAACATGAGAGAAGTCATCATCAGAGCATCTATCACATGAGAGAAGTCATCATCAGAGCATCTATCACATGAGAGAAGTCATCATCAGAGCATCTATCACTATGAGGTCATTAACAGTTCACTCCCCCTCCTTCAGGTTCACTCCCCCTCCTTCAGGTTCACTCCCCCTCCTTCAGGTTCACTCCCCATCCTTCAGGTTCACTCACCCTGCTTCTGGTTCTGAGGAACAGCAAAGTTACACCACAAGGCCTGCAGACACAAACACACGTTAAACATGGACACACCTCTCTGGCTCAGGACTACAACACCTTGACTGCTTACAGCTAACCGACCTGCTGCACCGGGCCGTCCACAGTGAAGGCCTTGTAGACGTTGGAGGCCTGGGTCCGGCTGCCCTGGCTCCAGACCACCACGGTTCCTGCTGCGTAGAGCTCCTCTTCAAACTCCACCTCCTCCTCGCGGACGCCCGCACAGCCTTTCCTGAGCTGCCAGCATTCCTGCAACGAAGAGACGAGCTACAATAACACGAGTTCCCTTCACAGCAGTATTACTGCAGGACCACCTCACTGAGGCTCGGTCAGGAAGAGTAGTAACAACTCAACAGTTCCTTTCCTCGTCTCCTCCTGTTGCTTTAGCTTCCTTAATAGTTTACAAACATAAGCATCATTACATAAAAGACATGTAATGCCATGACAACCCTAACCCTAGACGAGAGGAGACGAGAGACGAGACGAGAGGAGACAAAAGGAGACAAGAGGAGACGAGAGGAGACAAGAAGAGACGAGAAGGGACAAGAGGAGACAAGAGGAGACAAAAGGAGACAAGAGGAGACGAGAGACGAGAGGAGACAAGAGACAAGAGGAGACGAGAGGAGACAAGAGGAGACGAGAGGAGACAAGAGGAGACAAGAGGAGACGAGAGACGAGAGGAGACAAGAAGAGACGAGAAGGGACAAGAAGAGACAAGAGGAGACAAAAGGAGACAAGAGGAGACAAGAGGAGACGAGAGGAGACAAGAGGAGACAAGAGGAAACGAGAGGAGACAAGAGACGAGAGGAGACGAGAAGAGAAGAGACGAGAAGATAGGAGACGAGAAGAGACGAGAGGAGGAGAGAGTAGAGGAGACAAGAGGAGAAGAGACAAGAGACAAGAAGAGACAAGAGGAAACGAGAGGTTACGAGAGGAGACGGGAGACAAGAGGAGACGAGAGACGACAAGAGGAGACGAGAGACAATAGGAGAGGAGACAAGAGAGGAGACATAATTTCATGTTGCCATGCGTCCTCACCCTACACGAGAGGAGACGGGAGACAAGAGGAAACGAGAGACAAGAGGAGAGACGAGAGGAGACATAGTTGCATGCTGCCGTGCGGCCTCACCCTACACGAGGAGACGAGAGACAAGAGGAGACGAGAGGAGGCAAGAGGAGACATATTGCATGCTGCCGTGCGGCCTCACCCGCTCCCTCTCCTGCAGACTGACTTCCTGCAGAGACCCCACCAGGCCGGCGGCCCCGTCAGACGACCAGAGCTCGGAGGCCGGCTGGAGCTCTCGGAGCTGCAGGTTGAAGGCGTTGGGATGGTTCCTGCAGTGCTCGCGGCCGAACGGGACAAACGACTGCAATTCCCCTGCTGCGATCATCGTGGCTGTCTCTTCAAACACGACTTCCGACATGAGTTCCAGATATCATTATTTCTGGGGGGAGACGGGGGAGACAAGTTTAACGTCTCCTACCAGACTCTTTATACGAAGAATACAACCACACAGTTAAACCACAGCACGATGGGAGGTCCTCCTCAAGGAGACGAGAGAGGATGAGAGGAGACGAGGAGAGGAGAGAGGATGAGAGGAGACAACAAGAGCAGAGACAAGAGGATACAAGAAAAGACGAGAAGAAACAACAGGAGACGAGAAGAGACAAGAGGAGACAAGGAGAGATAAGAGGATACAAGAGGTGACGAGAGGAGCTGAGGAGAGGAGACGAGGAGAAGAGACAAGGCGAGACAAGAGGATACAAGAGGAGACGAGAAGAGACGAGAAGAGACAAGAAGAAACAACAGGAGACGAGAAGAGACAACAGGAGATGAGAGGAGAGGAGACGAGAGGAGAGGAGACGAGAAGAGACAACAGGAGACGAGACAAGGAGACGAGAAGAGACAACAGGAGATGAGAGGAGAGGAGACGAGAGGAGACGAGAAGAGACAACAGGAGATGAGGAGAGGAGACGAGAGGAGACGAGAAGAGACAACAGGAGACGAGACAAGAAGACGAGAAGAGACAACAGGAGACGAGACAAGGAGACAAGGAGACGAGAGGATACAAGAAGAGACGAGAGGAGACGAGAAGAGAGGAGAGGAGAGATAAGAGGAGACAAGAGGAGTTTAAATCAAGTTTAAGTCATTACACATTGAACCTGATTAAATGTGATGAAGTGACAGATATAAAGATCCAGACAAGGAGGACACATAGATGAGAAATACTAAATATTAAACACTAGATATAAACACTAAATATTAAACACTAGATATAAACACTAGATATTAAACACTAGATATAAACACTAGATATTAAACACTAGATATTAAACACTAGATATAAACACTAGATATTAAACACTAGATATTAAACACTAGATATAAACACTAGATATTAAACACTAGATATAAACACTAGATATAAACACTAGATATAAACACTAAATATTAAACACTAGATATAAACACTAGATATAAACACTAGATATAAACACTAGATATTAAACACTAGATATTAAACACTAGATATAAACACTAGATATAAACACTAGATATAAACACTAGATATTAAACACTAGATATTAAACACTAGATATAAACACTAGATGTTAAACACTAGATATTAAACACTAGATATAAACACTAGATATAAACACTAGATATAAACACTAGATATTAAACACTAGATATAAACACTAGATATAAACACTAGATATAAACACTAGATGTTAAACACTAGATGTTAAACACTAGATATTAAACACTAGATATAAACACTAGATATTAAACACTAGATATTAAACACTAAATATTAAACACTAGATATTAAACACTAGATATAAACACTAGATATTAAACACTAGATATTAAACACTAGATATAAACACTAGATATTAAACACTAGATATTAAACACTAGATATAAACACTAGATATTAAACACTAGATATTAAACACTAGATATAAACACTAGATGTTAAACACTAGATATTAAACACTAGATATTAAACACTAGATATAAACACTAGATATTAAACACTAGATATAAACACTAGATATTAAACACTAGATATTAAACACTAGATGTTAAACACTAGATGTTAAACACTAGATATTAAACACTAGATATAAACACTAGATATAAACACTAGATGTTAAACACTAGATATAAACACTAGATGTTAAACACTAAATATTAAACACTAGATATAAACACTAGATATAAACACTAGATGTTAAACACTAGATATTAAACACTAAATATTAAACACTAGATATAAACACTAGATGTTAAACACTAGATATAAACACTAGATATTAAACACTAGATATTAAACACTAGATATTAAACACTAGATATAAACACTAGATATAAACACTAGATATTAAACACTAGATATAAACACTAGATATTAAACACTAGATATTAAACACTAGATATAAACACTAGATATTAAACACTAGATATAAACACTAGATGTTAAACACTAGATATAAACACTAGATATTAAACACTAGATATAAACACTAGATATTAAACACTAGATTTAAACACTAGATGTTAAACACTAGATATAAACACTAGATATTAAACACTAGATGTTAAACACTAGATGTTAAACACTAGATATTAAACACTAGATATAAACACTAGATATAAACACTAGATATAAACACTAGATATTAAACACTAGATATAAACACTAGATATTAAACACTAGATATAAACACTAGATATTAAACACTAGATATAAACACTAGATGTTAAACACTAGATATTAAACACTAGATATTAAACACTAGATATAAACACTAGATATAAACACTAGATATTAAACACTAGATATAAACACTAGATATTAAACACTAGATATTAAACACTAGATATAAACACTAGATATTAAACACTAGATATTAAACACTAGATATAAACACTAGATATTAAACACTAGATATTAAACACTAGATATTAAACACTAGATATAAACACTAGATATTAAACACTAGATATTAAACACTAGATATAAACACTAGATATTAAACACTAGATATTAAACACTAGATATAAACACTAGATATTAAACACTAGATATAAACACTAGATATTAAACACTAGATATTAAACACTAGATGTTAAACACTAGATGTTAAACACTAGATATTAAACACTAGATATAAACACTAGATATAAACACTAGATGTTAAACACTAGATATAAACACTAGATATAAACACTAGATGTTAAACACTAAATATTAAACACTAGATATAAACACTAGATATAAACACTAGATGTTAAACACTAAATATTAAACACTAGATATAAACACTAGATGTTAAACACTAGATATAAACACTAGATATTAAACACTAGATATTAAACACTAGATATTAAACACTAGATATAAACACTAGATATAAACACTAGATATTAAACACTAGATATAAACACTAGATATTAAACACTAGATATTAAACACTAGATATAAACACTAGATATTAAACACTAGATATAAACACTAGATGTTAAACACTAGATATAAACACTAGATATTAAACACTAGATATAAACACTAAATATTAAACACTAGATATAAACACTAGATGTTAAACACTAGATATAAACACTAGATATTAAACACTAGATGTTAAACACTAGATGTTAAACACTAGATATTAAACACTAGATATAAACACTAGATATAAACACTAGATATAAACACTAGATATAAACACTAGATATAAACACTAAATATTAAACACTAGATATAAACACTAGATGTTAAACACTAGATATAAACACTAGATATTAAACACTAGATGTTAAACACTAGATGTTAAACACTAGATATTAAACACTAAATGTTAAACACTAGATGTTAAACACTAGATATAAACACTAGATATAAACACTAGATATTAAACACTAGATATTAAACACTAGATATAAACACTAGATATAAACACTAGATATTAAACACTAGATATAAACACTAAATATTAAACACTAGATATAAACACTAGATGTTAAACACTAGATATAAACACTAGATGTTAAACACTAGATGTTAAACACTAAATATTAAACACTAGATATAAACACTAGATATTAAACACTAGATATTAAACACTAGATATAAACACTAGATGTTAAACACTAAATATTAAACACTAGATATTAAACACTAGATATAAACACTAGATATTAAACACTAGATATTAAACACTAGATATAAACACTAGATATTAAACACTAGATATTAAACACTAGATATAAACACTAGATGTTAAACACTAAATATTAAACACTAGATATTAAACACTAGATATTAAACACTAGATGTTAAACACTAGATGTTAAACACTAGATATTAACAACATGGTAATAGAGTCTGGGGTCCAGTTGAAATGCAGCCGGTATGAAGATGAAATAAACACGATTCCCACCAAAATAAAGCTCAACTTGAACTAAGTTTACACAGTAAAACTGGTGCAGCGTTCTGTATTTAAATGTTCAACGTTTTCATTTGGAGTCAAAAACTGGCAGCAGAGATTTCTTTAAAGACAACGAAGTACTTTGTTCTGCTTTAAATAAGTTATATGTTATTTAAAGCTTATTTATTCACAATAGAGATGAGCTAAATTAGACTCCTGTGTCTCTATTTAAGATGAAACCTTTTTAAAATAAACTCAAACTTTAATTTAATTCAACATTAGACTCGATTATAATGAGCAGATTTCAGTGTAATCTGTTTATTTATTTATCTACAAATCACCAAGTTCTTTAACTTAATATATATATATATTTATGTATATCTATAGATATAGATCTATATAGATATAGATATTGATATATCTATATAGATATAGATATCGATATATCAGCATGTTGACAGTCAGCTGAGAGCTAAGCTAATACTAAATGCTAAAGTCCCATAGAGATCCACTAGCTTCAGCTAGCTAGCGTTAGCTCCAGCTAGCTCTGGGCTTTAAGCTAACCTGGTAGTCCGGAATGTTCTGGTTCTTGTTCCGGAGTCTCTCCTCTGAACGGGTCTTGTTTAGGGGGACACCAGCCGTCAGCATAACAACAACAACAACACCAAGAAAGAAAAAAAATAACAACAACAACAACAACAACTCGGGTCAGGAGCCAAACGGGGGTATTTTGGCTGCCGCAGGTTTTTAAACGGGCGCGGACATCTTTGATTTCCCGACACCCCCTGCGTCCACGAGCCGGCCAATCAGAGGCGAGAAGGAGCGGAGGAGAGCCAATCAGCGGCAAGGAGGAGCGGAGGAGAGCGCTGATTGGCTGCCTTCGATCAGGGCGGCTTCATTCTGTACTACTAAGTACATTTACTGAAGTACTGTACTGAAGTAATCTTGAGGTACTTGTACTACAAAATGAACCAGTTAGTCATTTTTTAATAAAAACATGTATTTGGTACCAGATTCTCAAACTTGAAGATTTGCTGCTTTTCCTTTTAATTGTTTTATTTATTGTATTTTGAGTTTTTTTATTTTTTATTTTTATCAACACAAAATATAAATCCTCCAATAAATGATGATGTATTATTATAGATTAAATGAGCAGCAGTGTATACAGTAATTAAAATGAGCTGCACCTTCACCAGCTGCTGAACATTAATACTCAATAATATATATTATTCTGCATGTTGAGTACTTCAGGTATATTTTGATGTGTGTATTTCTATACTGTGGTATTAGTACTTTTACTGCAGTTTTCCACCGTCACATGTTGCTAAAGTATTTTGAATTCTGTCTATTTGATTATAGTTTATTCCTTTTTCACTGCTGCATTATTTTATATCTTCGACTCTTCGTCTAAGATTTGATCTCACGTGATTTTATTTTTATATATTTGTGTGAGCATTGTTGGATGGAGCCTGTTGACAATAAAGTACTTTCATTTTTGTATTTATCGTTTTATAAACATCAATAAACGTGATTAACTTAATTTATTTATTCATTTCCGTCCTACATTTTTATTTTTGGGAATAAAAGGAATCAAAACAAGTACATCCTGAACATAATACTTTCGTATTTTAAGTTCATAAAATATAATATATGGATGGATAAATCATATTTTGGCTCCAGCTGTCACTATACTCGTCATCATGTCATGTTCATGTCTGTTTATATAACTGTACATCGCTGATCAAATATATATATTAAACATTAAAGTGAATTAAATCATATGGAGGTTGATTTGAATGATTTTAAAACAAAGAGAAGCTGAAGCTGAGAGGATCACGTCTCTGATTAAGAATTAAATACGTTGATATTTATACGGGAAGTCGAGACGATTAGCAGCTTCCGCCTGAAGCCTCAGAGATTCATTCTGATATGATGTCTTTAATTTATTCATTCATTCATTTGTTTATGTGAATAATAAGTTATGTGTCCACAAAATACAGCATCAAATTAAGGCTGTTACTCTAATTAATAAGTAGGTTTTTAAAAAAGATTGATTTTGGATTCATTTAGTCAAAACACAAACACACACACACGCACGCGCACAAACGCACACGCACACGCACACGCACACACACACACACAGTGTGTAACCTCAGATATTTAACAAAAATAAACTCCTCAATCAAAACTCTACAATAATTTATAAAAACCCAGTTGGATCTGATCCTGTTTGCTCTAAAACACTTTTCTACTTGTATAATGATATTATATGAATATATAATATGAATAATGTATGAATATTTATGAATATGCATGAATATGTTGACCAGTCAGAGGACCGGTGCTTCCTGCATCAACACGTCGGTGGGTTTCTGAAGGTTTTATTTCTCACTGGATAGAAACATTATATATATATATTAATATATGAATATTATATTTATTTATTTATAGTGTTTACGTCCTGATTGGTCGACAGTCAAACCACCAGGTGGCAAAATGAGTTAAAATGACCAACGAGTGACTTCATGTCAGATTCCTGCAGAGAAACGTGTTGAGAAGACAATGAATTACAAACCGGGAGCAAAGCAGAAAACGTTTTATATGACTTTATATTTATAATATATATATATATACATAATATATATATAATATATACATTTATATTATTTAGAAAATAAATCTACGTCATCTTCCTGTAATTCCCTGATTTATATATTCACCCCGTGTGGAATAAACGGACCTTCTGCTCTTCCATCAGGCGTTACACCTGAGTGTGTGTGTGTGTGTGTGTGTGTGTGTGTGTGTGTGTGTGTGTGTGTGTGTGTGTGTGTGTGTGTGTGTGTGTGTGTGTGATGGATGAACAACAACACGACCGATCTGACCGAGTTAACGCTCCCAGACAATATCAGAGGAGCTCCCGTGTGTGTGTGTGTGTGTGTGTGTGTGTGTGTGTGTGTGTGTGTGTGTAATAAATAACGTGAAGGTGAGAATGAGAAGAGACACATGGAGGGAAGTCTTCACAGGTCTGATATTGCGTGTGCGTGTGCGTGTGCGTGTGCGTGTGTGTGCGTGTGCGCGTGTGTGCGCATGAGTGCGCGTGTGTGTGCGTGTGTGTGCGTGCGTGTGTGTGTGTGTGTGTGTGTGTGTATAAGTGGATAACTCCCTCTGACTCACTCGTCTCTCTGGATTCTAAATGAGTTCTGGAGCTGAAGGTGATTCTGGTTTCTGGCTGAAGAGCGACGGCCTTTAAAACATGAGATTTGTATCAATGTTCAGAAACAGGTGAAGACACGACTGTTATTATCTTATTGGAAATATGTTTAAATGTAGTAAAAAAGCATTGTGTGGTGTTTCGTGTGTAGCTGGGGGTCGTGGGTTCAAGTCCCACCTGGATTGATCCTCAGAGCTTTTCTTGTTTGGCTCTCAGAAAAATTAGATTGATTTTGGTCTATTTTCTTCCATAACTCGTCTTCTTTCATTCTCGAGAAAATAAAACATTTATTTTATTTCTTTCTCTGTTTACATCTGTAGATTTCTCCTAAATTCACCAAAGGTTACCATTAGATAACGCCTCATTTGCATATTTAAACATAACATTTCATAAAACTTGTAATCCAATAACTCCTCCTCTTAATGTGAGTGATGAGCTGGTGAAGTTTCATGGTGATATCTACTCATTAATGTTTTGACCCTCTTCACCTGTAGAGTCTTCTTCATGTCTGTAATTTAACTAAACATCTCTTTAATAAATGAGTTTGTTCTCAGACTCTGATCCAGAAATCTCCACTTCAGTAGCTCTTACATCACCAAACTTTACTCTTTACTTCTGGAAGAGATTCTGGAGCTTTCTACAGAGGGGTTTGTTCACACGGCACTCAGAGCCTCATTTATACACATTTATTAATAAGAACATGGAGGAAATAGATTGTATATTTATTTTGACCCTATTCACCTGCAGTGTCTGAAATATTGCACAGTATAAAATGTAATCTGCAAATATTACTGGTGCACTGATACCATCAGACTTTCTGAGCGTCAGAAACAAGACAACGTAATAAAGAATCATCAGCTTATGTTCCAGTAATTATCGGACAAGTTGTTATTGTGTCGGCTAAAATTGTCTTGTTTCATGCTGCCTTTCCATGAAAACAAGGAAACCAACTTCTCATCCCTGCAACTGAACCAACTAACGCCCAGACAACCATGACGGACACCTCGTTATGTTCATTTAGCTGCGGTAGGTTGCTGGTTGCTGGTGAGGTCATCCTGCCATGACAGGTCTCAGATCTCATTACGCGGAGCTGCTGAAGCATCCGAGAGCACGGCTGGCGGTGGTGACGCACGGCGGCCAGTCGGGGGGGAGCTTTCCATGGGGGGGTCGCTCTCCGCGGGGGGGGGGGGGGGTCGCTCTCCACTGGCAGCATTCCATCTCGCGGAGAAATCACTCAGAGAGGACGGAGCTCCCACGGGGACTTTAATTGCTTGCAATGTTTCAGTCCGTCACAGAGATTTCTGTCTCTGTCACGAAGTGGAGAATACATCACACACACACGTCTGCTTTCATGTTAAAGCCTGAGCAACGTAACGAGACAACGTAACGAGACAACGTAACGAGACAACGTAACGAGACAACGTAACGAGAGACAACGTAACGAGACAACGTAACGAGACAACGTAACGAGACAACGTAACGAGACAACGTAACGAGAGACAACGTAACAACAACCAACAACAACGAGACAACGTAACGAGACAACGTAACAGAGACAACGTAACGAGACAACGTAACAGAGACAACGTAACGAGAGACAACGTAACGAGACAACGTAACGAGACAACGTAACGAGACAACGTAACGAGACAACGTAACGAGACAACGTAACGAGAGACAACGTAACGAGACAACGTAACGAGACAACGTAACGAGAGACAACGTAACGAGAGACAACGTAACGAGAGACAACGTAACGAGAGACAACGTAACGAGACAACGTAACGAGAGACAACGTAACGAGAGACAACGTAACGAGACAACGTAACGAGACAACGTAACGAGACAACGTAACGAGAGACAACGTAACGAGAGACAACGTAACGAGACAACGTAACGAGACAACGTAACGAGAGACAACGTAACGAGACAACGTAACGAGACAACGTAACGAGACAACGTAACGAGAGACAACGTAACGAGAGACAACGTAACGAGAGACAACGTAACGAGACAACGTAACGAGACAACGTAACGAGACAACGTAACGAGACAACGTAACGAGAGACAACGTAACGAGACAACGTAACGAGACCGTAACGAGACAACGTAACGAGACAACGTAACGGAGACAACGTAACGAGACAACGTAACGAGAGACAACGTAACGAGAGACAACGTAACGAGACAACGTAACGAGAGACAACGTAACGAGAGACAACGTAACGAGACAACGTAACGAGACAACGAACGAGAGACAACGTAACGAGACAACGTAACGAGACAACGTAACGAGACAACGTAACGAGACAACGTAACGAGACAACGTAACGAGACAACGTAACGACAACGTAACGAGACAACGTAACGAGAGACAACGTAACGAGAGACAACGAACGAGAGACAACGTAACGAGACAACGTAACGAGAGACAACGTAACGAGACAACGTAACGAGACAACGTAACGAGACAACGTAACGAGACAACGTAACGAGACAACGTAACGAGACAACGTAACGAGACAACGTAACGAGACAACGTAACGAGACAACGTAACGAGACAACGTAACGAGAGACAACGTAACGAGACAACGTAACGAGACAACGTAACGAGACAACGTAACGAGAGACAACGTAACGAGAGACAACGTAACGAGACAACGTAACGAGACAACGTAACGAGAGACAACGTAACGAGAGACAACGTAACGAGACAACGTAACAAGAGACAACGTAACAAGAGACAACGTAACAAGAGACAACGTAACGAGACAACGTAACAGTTTTTTCCTGGTGACTAAAATATTCTACGCGTACGAGATGAGATGTTAAAAGACACTCCATCTGTTCAGTTTATCTTCGGCCACTAATGAAACACTTCCTCCAGAGACTTCTGAAACATGCAGTCAATACTTTATGACGTGTTCATCCTCAAAAATCCTGCGGTTCCAACAGGAAAAGACATTTTGACATGTCACAGCTAATGTCGCTGAGGACGGCTCTGATACATCCAGGTGTGCTGCTGACCGAGCATGCACAATAGCAGGCCACCACCTAAATGGAATGCAGCCGCTATTATGTTATTATGTTTGACGAGTTAAAATGTCTGCAGAGGGGGGAAAAAAAGGGAGCGTGAAGATTTCACTCTGGTGTGACATCATCACACTTTCCCTCCTGGGAAGAGCTTTCAGGGGACACATCACACACAAGGCTCCAAGAAGGACAGTAGGAAGTCAAAGAGGGAGGGAGGGAGGGAGGGATGGATAGATAGATGGATAGATGGATAGGTGGATAGGTAGGTAGGTAGGTAGGTAGGTAGGTAGATAGATAGATAGATAGATAGATAGATAGATAGATAGATAGATAGATAGATAGATAGATAGATAGATAGATAGATAGATAGATAGATGGATTACGTTGTTTCCTAGAACAGGGAAGGCAATGTAATCTGATTGGTCCCTGTGAGAGCCAGACCCGAGTGCATTGTGGGTAGGGTTTTTCTGGTTAATGACATCTAATGATGGAGATGTGTGTGTGTGTGTTGTGGTAATTAAAGTCCCTAGATGGCATTGCTGTAGGTAATGTCTGAATCCAGGCCAAACGTATTTATGTATTTAGTTAATTTAGGATGCGATGAAGAGCTCTGGTGCTCTAATTGATCTGTACAGGAGGAGCACACCAAAACAAGGCGTCCATTACAGGAACCTCCAGGGAGCCGGGCTCTGATGACGTGTGTGTGTGTGTGTGTGTGTGTGTGTGTGTGTGTGTGTGTGTGTGTGTGTGTGTGTGTGTGTGTGTGTGTGTGTGTGTGTGTGTGTCAGATGAATTAAAGATGAATTCTGAAACCATGACGGAGATTCTTTTAAAGCGTTGTTTCCCACCGAAGAGTCGCTGGTCCCACAAACAAACCTGCATAAAGTTTTGAAGGAAATGTATTTTCTAGTGAAATATTTTTGACGGATCATAAATACATTTCAAATCCAAGTGAAAGGAGGTTTAACTCAGGACGTTCTCTCAGGAGGCCGCTGTTCAATTTTAATTTATGTCCACAAAATGTTCTTATTTGAAAACCAAACAATGTTTTTTTGTTGTTGTTTTTTTTGTTACAATTCACAACTTAAACCACGAGTTTACAGCTGCGACCGTAATCAGGGAGAAAAACGTAACTTAGAATAAAGTTGAGTTGTTTGGGGACGTTGTTGAAGACGGGGTTGAAAAACTGCACAAAAGAAGATCAGGTTATTATTTATGTATTCCTGGTGTAACCATGAGGTTCAGAGACTAACTGTTTTCCTCTGCTTCCAGTCTTTATGCTAAGCTAGGCTAACCACAGCCAAACTGATCGGTTCCTAACATGAGAGGAGGTTGATATCAATCTTCTGAGGTTCTCATACGTACGGCTACAGAAGGTAACGTGGTTCTGAGAGAATTTCACCCAGGAGGCCGCTGTTCATGTCCCGAGGTCAACGTTGACCTATGAGTTTAGTAAGAAACCTATTTATTTAAACCCAAAACCACAATCTTTTTCTAAAGTCGTTGTTCGCTCTGATTCCTGTGTTGCTGGACGTTCGTTGAATAACACATGAGAACCGTTAGATATGTTGATCTTGATGCTTGAAAGCAAATAAACAAATATCTCAAAATCTTTTGGCTTTGACACAATTGTTTAAGTGTTTTTTTGAGCTAACAAATATAATAAATGAGCCACATTGTTATCAGCTCAACGCGTCCTCGTGCAGCGGTGCCTCACCACCTCGGAGGAGGCGGTCTCCTCGTTTCCCTACGAAGGTCCAGCAACTTGCTCGTTACAGGAACACGGTCTTTTCTAAATCAACAACTCAGTGAGTTTAGGGACAGACGGTTGTTTGGGTCAGAATAACTGCAGAAGAGCCGTCACTGAAAAGTAGGGAAGTTAACTTGACGGAGATCTCCTGGAGGGAAGATTTCCGCCTGCTGGACCACGTTGACAACATGCTCAATACTTTCGTGGGATATCTACGAGTTGCAGCGCTCGACTCGGACGAGACCAACCGAGAGCAGCTTGGCCGG
>JACSYO010000707.1:10000-67500 GCA_016806645.1 Ophiodon elongatus | reverse complement strand
CTCCACGCGGCTCTCCGACACCAGAATAACTCTCCAAGTATTTACGGTTACAATGGTTTTTATGTCCTGTTCCAAAACCTCACGAGCTCAGAGCTTAGAGACTAAAACATAATCCAGTGGGAGTTTTATTCTTCGTCGTGTTTTATTAATAGTGATGGACGGAGTGAGTTTGTTTCATGAACATCGGATGAAACGAGTGAATAAATAAGAAGTTATTTTAAATAAAGTAAATTCTCTCTTATAGATAATATATATATACCAGGTGATGTTTTTACATTCCACATTTACATTTACTCTGATTACTTCATGGAGGAAGAGGACGTGCCTGTAGAGGCTCAGCCCTCGCTGAGGGCACGGAGGAGCTGCACCGTCTCCAGGGTGGAGCGGAGCTGGTCCGTGCGTAATTACGCACAGTTTCTTTCGCTCCCGCGGACCGGATTCCTCATTACAGGGGTCCGACGGCTCTCAGCCTGCCGGGACCAGCTGCTCTCCTCACGGCTGTGGTTTCATCCTCAGGTGTAGAGCCATGTCCCCACGCAGCGGCCCCCAGATGCTGCTCCTCCTCGCGCTGTGCAGCGCGCTGTACTCCCGGACTCTGGGTCTGCCCTACACGGCCATGAGGTAAGAGAGAGGCGCGTGAGGCTCCGTCAGTGCTGTGCTCGTTGGGGCTTTAACGTGAGAGTGAGCGCGTGTCCGTGTCTCTGTCCGTGGTGCTGCAGGCCGACGAGGCACGCGGACGGTCTGTTCACCAGCGGCTACAGCAAGCTGCTCGGGCAGCTGTCGGCGCGGAGGTACCTGGAGTCTCTGATCGGGAAGCGGGTCAGGTGGGTGACCCGTCCGGGGCGCGCGCACCGGGCAGCGGGCGGCCGGGGGGGCGAGGCTGAATCCCGCTTTTTGAATTTCATTTATTTTATTCGGTCTAAAAAATAGAGATTAATATATATATACAAACCATCTTTCAGATTTATGAAACATGAATTGTATTTTTGAAAATAGAAAAAAATGTGAAACAAGCGGATAAGAAGCCGAAGTCAGCCTCCTGCGGACGCACAGCTATTTAATTTAATGTAATTTAATATTATTATTCTATTCTATTTGTTGTATTGTGCATTTTTCTTATTTTCTTCTTCTTCTTCTTATTATTATTATTCTATTCTATTTTGTATTGTTCTTTTCTTATGTAAAAAAAGAAATATTTTCTTATGTTAAAATGCTGCTGTACCGAAAAGATTTCCCCTTGCGGGATTAATAAAGTATTTATCTATCTAATAAAATAACCATGAGACCAATAGTCTCATTGGTGGACAGTTTACTGAACAAGAGACGTAAAATAGTAGAAACACGTGTAGAAAATATGTAAATGAGCATAAAAGCATAAAGAGGTCTTAAAATACTGGTTCAAGAGAAAATATCACTTTTTTTTTCTGCCGGACAGAAATTAACTGAATAAAAAGAAAAATATGTATTAAATATTTGGTTTAGTAATGAAGAGAAAACGTCCCCTTTTATTTGTATTTTGACTATTAAATTGCAGAAAAAAGTCATGAAATTTGTGTGAAAAACCACATTTAACGTCTACGTCATGAAACACTTTGACACCACCTCTTTCTGACATTTACATGAAAAGACCTGACGGAGCGTTTTGTAATCGAGCAAAAAGATTTAAAGGTTAATTTATGCAGGTTTTATTCCCTGTTTGTTACTCAGCCACACAACAAAGAGGTGGAGCGCTGCCCTCCTCACCCGCCTCCACCTCCACGTTCCTCACGCTCTCTTCTCTCTGCAGCGACGAGCTGATGGAGGAGCCGGTGAAGCGCCACTCGGACGCCATCTTCACAGACAACTACAGCCGCTTCCGCAAGCAGATGGCCGTCAAGAAGTACCTGAACTCCGTCCTCACAGGGAAGAGAAGGTAGGCACCACACCTCCACCCTCACGGGGACATGGACCCCTTCAGTCCTCACAGGGAAGAGAAGGTAGGCACCACACCTCCACCCTCACGGGGACATGGACCCCTTCAGTCCTCACAGGGAAGAGAAGGTAGGCACCACACCTCCACCCTCACGGGGACATGGACCCCTTCAGTCCTCACAGGGAAGAGAAGGTAGGCACCACACCTCCACCCTCACGGGGACATGGACCCCTTCAGTCCTCACAGGGAAGAGAAGGTAGGCACCACACCTCCACCCTCACGGGGACATGCACCCCTTCAGGACTCTCAGGTACCACGTGGTGCTGACAACACCAAACCTTCTGATTTTAGTCTGAAAACAATCTCTGGAGCTCACTTTTTGGTATGAAATGTTACAAACACACACTTCAAATCTCAGGCTGAAAAAAAATATGGCGACGCGTCCTCGTACAACGTATGAACTATTAACTGTTCATAAGAATAAGAAGTGGACATAGTCATGGCAACGTCTCTCGTTGGTTTGTGGACGTTTTGAATTCTCATGTTAAGTGTTTTGGCCGTCGCCTTCATGGCTTTATTTGCAACCAGTAAACAGGAAGTGACCATATATGGACTGAGGAGGATTTAGAGACCTGTCAATCACCTTGTAGCCCCGCCCTAAAGCATCCCCTCTTTATGGTCTGTTTGACTCTAAATGGACCATAATTTACTAAATGAACATCATGCTGTATTGAAGAAGACTTGAAACTAGAGATTGAGACATAAACTCATGTTTACAATGTTTACTGAGGGAATAAATCAAGAGAGAAGTAGAGTCATTTTCTATAGACTTCTATACAACCAGAGGAGTCGCCCCCTGGTGGTCAGGAGAGAGAATGCAGCTTTAACACATGAAGCTTTGACTTCTATACAACCAGAGGAGTCGCCCCCTGGTGGTCAGGAGAGAGAATGCAGCTTTAACACATGAAGCTTTGACTTCTATACAACCAGAGGAGTCGCCCCCTGGTGGTCAGGAGAGAGAATGCAGCTTTAACACATGAAGCTTTGACTTCTATACAACCAGAGGAGTCGCCCCCTGGTGGTCAGGAGAGAGAATGCAGCTTTAACACATGAAGCTTTGACTTCTATACAACCAGAGGAGTCGCCCCCTGGTGGTCAGGAGAGAGAATGCAGCTTTAACACATGAAGCTTTGACTTCTGTCATGTGTGGTGAAGAAATAAAATGCAGCACCCTTTTCCTCCGTTAGATGTTATAATATTTTGTAGAACTTCACGTTTTTTTGTATGAATTAAATGTTTTATATTGTATTATTATAAAACTATTTCATATTGACCTTCTACACACAGCCTAGAAGATCCTGGCGCCAGCGACCCGGAGGAGTCCAGGGACGAACCCAACACCTTCCAGGAGAGCTACGACGACATCAACGTAGACCACCTCCTCAACAACTTTCACCTGGTAGGAACACACACACACACACACACACACACACACACACACCCGCCTTAGCCTGATGTTCTTGTTATTACCCGGACCAATCTAAAGCTAACCAGGCAACGAGTACTAGCCAATCAGAGGAAGAGGCAGGTCATGGCTGGAGTCAATCCCCATTGACCTCCATGTTAAAATGCCCAACTTTACAGCAGAAATAAACATGTTTACAGCCTGGAACACAAAAGGTTTTGAGTCCCGATGACTTATATCCCCGTTCATTAAATATGACAACTGTACAGGGGGTGAATTTTTATTTAACTCACCCGTTTCAATGATATTAAGGCTTAAAGTTAGGCACAATTGAGGGCGTGGCCTCTTTGAGAGACAGGCTAGCTGTCTGCTTTATCTGTTACTAAGCTACTGTCAGATAGTTTCCTTTCGGTGAAATGCTCAGAGTGAATGTGAGTTCCCTCTGATAAACAGTTACAGCGTATATGTTGAGGGCTTTTATTGTGAAAGTGGATCTGGTATATGTCGAGGGCTTTTATTGTGAAAGTTGATCTGGTATATGTCTAAGGCTTTTATTGTGAAAGTGGATCTGCTGTATGTCGAGGGTTTTTATTGTGAAAGTTGATCTGGTATATGTCGAGGGCTTTTATTGTGAAAGTGGATTTGGTATATGTCTAGGGCTTTTATTGTGAAAGTGGATCTGGTATATGTCGAGGGCTTTTATTGTGAAAGTGGATCTGGTATATGTCGAGGGCTTTTATTGTGAAAGTGGATCTGGTCTTTGAGCCTCCGTGTTGTACACTATAGAGTAGGTTTTTAATAATATGGCCATTTACTCGAAAAATCAACCTTTTGATTTTGACATTTTACATAAAAAGAGTAAATAAAGGGAAATAAAGAGGTGGGAATACAGTATATTACCGTATTCATACTGCAGGATTCCAGTGGTTCTGTATGAATAACCGTCCTCTCTGTTTGTCTGCAGCCGCTCTGAGGAGGAGCCGTTGACCTCCAGTCATCCTCGTGAAGCCTCATTCCAACAGCAACGCTCCGTATTAATCCAAACGGACGCTCGAAAGTCAAATCAGCCAATGACGACGATGTGTTCTCCCACGTGGTTATGTATCTATTAATCCACACAGTACATGTTTACACTGTATATATATATATGTGTATATACGATACTATATAGACTCTTTGGGCCGCACTGAGCAACGTGTGTTTGAAACCCAGTAAAACAGTAAAACAGTAAAACAGTAAAACAGTAAAACAGTAAAATGGTAAAACAGTAAAGTACCGTATTTACTTTCCTTTAAGATCACTGTTGTCCATTAACTTTCATTTAAACCATTTTAAGGGAACCACTGTTCTATTGAATTTGAGTTAAAGTTGTCCGGTTGACTCCCAGTTAAAGATTCAACCCATTGAATGTTCTTTCCTTTCGATGGTGTTTCCCCATTGATTGTTAGTGGATCTACTGTAACTTAAACGTTTGATCCGTTAACTCTGAATGGGAAATACGTCCGATTTGAATTTTCACTTACAAAAGTTCCATTGACTTTCAATGGTGAACGTCTCCGACTAACGGAAACTAAACTAACTAGTGGAATCACAACCTGTACTTTATTAATGTTAATTAACCAACAGTTCCATAGTCTTTCAATGGAGAATTCTACCATTGACTTTTAGTGGATTCACTGCTTTGTACAAATCCAGTTGGCCCTTTTACCTTTTAGAGAACAATAGTTGCGTACAAATACAATGTAAATCAAATTTTGTTGAATTAGGATGCTAACTTTCTATAGATGCATTGTTCTGTTACACAAGGGACAATCAATGGGGACAAAATTAACATTTTCAATGGTTTACAAATCCCGATGGATCCCAACGGGGTCATTTCATGGTAAAAAAAGGGACACAGGATCAAGAAGACAACGGACACAGATGCATTTACTCTCTTTATACTATTCCATACGTAGAGCGAAGCCATTATAACTGAGCGTAGACCAGCCTTTAGCGTATAGTGATGTGCACCACTCACCAAATAAAAGATATTGGTTTATTTTTCAACGCTGAGTCTTTGTCTGCCTGATTGTTTGACATGAGTTTGATCAGTTAAGATGCTTATGGCTCATATTTTGTGCTTTTTTTACCCTTAAAATGACATTTAAACCACAATGAGACACTGGATGAATGTCAATTAGTCATAATCATACGAACACGTCAACTGCAATGTGTATTATTTTAATTTGATTAATTCAGCATGTATTTTTTATTGTTTTAAATCAAACATTGCTGCTGGAGGTCAGCTGGTTGATGTGATTACATCGAAGGAGACGTTGACTCCTCCCCCGGGCGTCTCTTTTCTCTTTAAATGACTCCTCTGCCGCCATCGTGCCGTCTGTCCCTGTGAAGTGGAGCCTTAACACCACACACACGAATAGGGATGAACAGTCACGACTGAGAAAAATAGTTTAATCTTATAGAATCTAAATTAAAATGAGTCATAAAGTCGGAAAAATGCTGTAAAAATTTAGTTTTACTTAATCGTAGATATCAACAACTGTAGTGTCCGTGGACCCCCATGGACCTTATTTTGGAGGGAATATAAATGTACGGTAGTCAACGGCAACAGACAAACAATCTTTTGATTCCGTTTGAATCGTGCCGTGAATTACACGTATGATGTTTGCAGATTGAGAAGAGCATTCTGCACGTCTAGAAAGTTGCATTTTTACAAGTAGCATAATGTGAAATAGCATTTTTACAGGTAGCATAATGTGTTTTGGATATTCAAAATGACATTATGTTTATCTGTAACAAGTAACTGGATTGTAGAATTCTGAAATGGGAGTTTTTCTTTGTAAGAATTCTAATTCGGGATATTTGTGAAACCTAAAGTTCTTTTTCATTTCACAACGTTGAGTTTGATTTGAGGTGGCTGCAGTTTGACCTGTCGGACGCATTAATGTGGCAGCGAAGATAGTTACTGATAATATCTAAAATTGGTGTTTACTTTATTTATTCTTATTATCAACAAATCCCATGAGAAGATAAAAGAAATCCACCAAATATGTATTAATCAACGACTGAAAAGTCCACGACTGATGCATTGTTTACTCTTGTTTGAGTAACGTTTATTAAAAACAGCTGTTTGGGAATTAATTTAGTATTTAAATGAAGTATATGACCCTGACCTGAAGACGTCTCCACAAGGAACCGACGGGCCGCAGACGGGGAAGGAAAGGAGAGAGGGACATCTTGCGCTTTCAAAATATTGAATATTGCCAGCTTCATGCTGAGACGTTGCTCAGTATCCTGGTAGTTCAGGAGAAAGTCCTGACATTGTTTTGTGTCGCTCGGCAAGAAAATGATGCGGCGGGAAAGTCAGTGACCCCTAAATCTAACCACGCAGTTACTTTGAGCCTCAGTGGAAGGTCGTTGAGTCGAGACTTTCTAAAGTCGCGTCTCCGAACACGAACCCAACAGATTGCATCGTGACTACTTCGTGGTCTCCCTGGAGACTTCGTGGTCTGTCTGGAGACTTCGTGGTCTGCCTGGACTTCGTGGTCTACCTGGAGATGAGACTTCGTGGTCTGCCTGGAGACGAGACTTCGTGGTCTGCCTGGACTTCGTGGTCTACCTGGAGATGAGACTTCGTGGTCTGCCTGGAGACGAGACTTCGTGGTCTGCCTGGAGACGTCGTGGTCTTTGCTTCGGCACGATGTGGTTTGTTCCAGAACCGTTGACGGTGTCGCTACACCCAGAGAGCTAATGGGAGGTAGTGCTTCCCCCGTGTCCTCCGTATTAACACCCTCCTCCAGAAGCAACGTCATATTACACCTTTAATTGCTTCCCAGCCGGCCTTCACAGTTTTAGTGTAAGTGGGTCACATTGCTGGTAATGTGAGGTCTGCAGGTCTGAAAGTACCCGTCTCGTCATGTAGTCGTGTTTCACACCATTAGCAGACTCCTCAGCTCCGTGATGCTGCGGCTGCAGGAGGACGTGTTGACCACAGGCGGCTGATGGAAGAGTCCAAGTGCAAATGGACTTCTGTTCCTCCGCGTTGAAAGGCCCTGGAACCGTCTCCTGGCTTTCACACGTTTCTGGTTGCTGGATAACTCATCCCGAAATGAGAGCTGTTGCTCGTAACCTGTGACTGATCCGTAAACCACCGTGTCCTCATACAACGGAGAGTCCAGCTACACGCCTTAATATCTGCTGATTACCTTAATACAAAAGTACGAAAGTCTTTTCAAAATAAACTTCTGTTTTCACAGGAAACTCAGGTTATTTTTAGGCAACAAAACTACGAGTTGTGTTCAGGAAAAGATGATAGTTTGTGTTAAAATAACTACTGAAGTACAGAAGTTACGTGAAACAAAAAGATATCTACGAACTATGGCGCATTCTCTTTCGTAGGTTTAGCTACGAACGTTTTCTGGGGTTTTGTACTTTTGACTTTGCATCGCGTCTGTATTTGATTTGGTTTCTGCTGCATGTTTTCTTTACATTAGCAGCTCGTTCCCGGATTTGTTTTGGATTTTCGAACGTGTTTTGGAGTTGCTATCTCTTGTGAAGCTGCAGCACGTTTCTCCGGGTAGAAAAGTTGTGGGCTGTTGCAGCGTGTTGGCCCTCGTCGGCCACCGTACATATTTGGTCGTAAACTAAAGTTGTAAAGACATTTCACAAACATGGTGGCGCTATTAACTACAGATAACACCATGAGATCCCATCGGAATGAAAAGTATCAGCAATTTAGACTGAGAATTTCCTCTTTGTTATTGACTTTGAATCTTGCTAGCATAACGTTAGCTCATATGCTAGCATAACGTTAGCTCTATGCTAGCATAACTTTAGCTCTATGCTAGCATAACGTTAGCTCTCTGGCTAGCTGAGCCAAAGGGTTCTATGAGATCCTTTTCCTATAAGAACCTTTTGAGATGGTGATCGATCCGGGTACTAACAGACCCTGATGGTTACCAGGGAGACGGAGTGAATAGCTTGTGACAAGGTTATCATAATGGTATTATAATTGTCTTCATTTTCTTTACTTTTGGCAAGTGACCGTGGTAAACGTGAGATGATGCGCTCGCGGTGTCCATCATCGGGTATTAATGGACTTTACGGAGGCAAACGTTTGCAGCTGCTCGTCGGACGTCATGCACCGGTTCCTGATGATGGACGCCCTCGAGGGCATCATCCCGTACATATCTCACCAGCAGCGTCTCAACAGCAGGATTATTATTCTCATTTCAACACTTGTGTAGTTGTAGTTGATCCCAATGCGTAAATAGTGCAAGTATTCTTTTATTGTTTTCTTTCTCTCTTTTCAGGTATGATTTTAACCTCGGTCGAGTATTTTACTTTTAATATCCCAACACAAGTCACAAAACTAAACTAACAAACAAAAATAAGCTTTTTTTCATACAATTCATCAGTTTCATACGGACATGGTTTCCTCCTTAAAATGACTGAATTCTGGCGTTAAGTTAAAGCGTTATTGCTCATTTCCTCTGTCGTGACTCACTTTGTTTACGAGTGTCAAAATGGCAGCGGATATTTGACTCATAAATGTCATAAGCAATGTTCTGCAGGGCTGGATCCACATCAGACGGCTTATATTTAGAATCCACGGTGTCTCTGTGAGCGGACCACGGGCTTCACCGTTAGCTCACATCGATTTCAGCGTTTGCAGTCATGAGGTCTGATTTGTGGTGAATCAGAGTCTTAGCACGCTAACATTTGCTAGTTAGCTTAAAACGCAAAGTAGAGCTGAGGCTGAGGGGAACGGCATAAAACAAATCAATCTGTTCTGCTCGTTTGTAAAACTTTAAAAGATTAGTGCCAAATGTTAAAAACAAGATGTACCTTTATGTCGCCTCTTTACTTTTTTCTGTTAGCGACATGCTTTGAAGCACATTAAAGAGGCCAAACGGGGGAATTACAACCTCCGGGTCCGTCACGTGCTGCCATGAGGCCCAAAGGTTTCCCATAGACTCACATTGAGAAAAAGACTGTGGGAAGATCGCAAGAAATGCAGGTATTTTCATCTGCATTCTCTCAAGTTGAAAATCAGTCTGTTCCTCTCAGAGCGCCCCCTAGTGGCCTGGAGAACGTCATCGACTGGATACGCAGACATTTTCTGTTTTGTGGCTGTTGTAACGTGTTGGCCCTCTTTGGCCACCGTAGATATTTGGTCATAAACTAAAGTTGTATAGACATTTCCCTGACGAGCTCAAATATATATATATATATATATATATATATATGTGTGTGTGTGTGTGTGTGTGTGTGTGTGTGTGTGTGTCCACTCTCCTGGACATTTGTGATTACTGCGTGCTTTGTGGAGAGGCTTCACTCATTAACTCTCATCACTGCTGATCTTAATGGACAAAACAGAGTAAAAATAGACAGAGACAGAGGGCTGCAGCCTTTCAACAGCAAGCACCGTGCATGTGTGTGCGTGTGTGTGTGTGCGTGTGCGTGTGCGTGTGCGTGTGTGTGTGTGTGTGTATGTGTGCTGAGCTCTTCCTTCTACGTTGAAAGACTCAAGTACTTGTGCTGCAGACTCCAGATATCTACAGATGTCACACAGCACCTTGTTCTTGTGTCCTCAAACATATACGAGTTCAACAGGTGCTTCCTGCAGAGGTAAACAGACCCTGAAGCCCCTCCCCCTCATAATCTAGTTATAGGTACATTCATATTCCAGTTTATATTATGCTTACAGTATGCAGGGTGCTGGATAGGGGCTGTTAATGTTCAAAATCTTTGGGCGAACTTGGAAGAGAATTTCTGGATTCAGTAGGTTATAATAAAAATCAATTTAATAAAAGTTGGCAATATAATGCATAATCCTCAGCTGAGGGTTCATAAGCCAATGGCAGGCCACAGCCTTTCAACAGTTGCCTTAAAAGCAGCCTGAAGAGAGTTATCTGTCTGTGCGCATTGACCTCAGAGAGCCCTGACCTGACCAGTACATTTGGTATTATAGTCCAGTAGAAATGTGTCTCATTGGCTCAGTTTTACAACATATATTCGGCTAAAGTTTCACATGGCTAGAATCAGCATTCGGATTGGTTGTCGATGCAAAGGTCTCTCCCAGACCTACTGGCACTTGAAGTCATCTCTCCACCCTCTCGTAAAGTTGAGCATATCCACTCCTCATGAGGAGTTGTTTTATTGCCCTTTGTGTTGATCTTGGAGACTTCAGCCTTCATCCCCCTCTCCCTGTCTCATTCCATGCATACCTGAACTAAGTCTAAGTAAGAAACTAGATGTGGCTTTCTTCTATGTCACGCATACTCCTTCCCATAAGGCTCGCTATTCCTTATTAATTATCCTTTTTAAGTATCGTAATTTATACATAGACATTCCTTATTTAAAAGTGTAAGTCATATTATATTATTACAACCTAACAGGGACCCGTAGCTCATGTTTTGCCCCGACTGGGATGTTTGTCCATAAACTGACACGTTCACAGTAGAAGCGTTGGTTCGTCTTCTGGTTTCACTGACGACGTTTACATGCACCACATGAGTCCAAACATAATCAGAGAAAAGGAAAAGAAGCGATATAAATAGATGTTTAAGACATTAACATGAGTCTAAGTGGCGTATTTGTTCTGCCTTTATATTAAAAACATAAAGTCACCAGCCGGGCTTCTTTTTTTTTTCCTCCTCGATTCACTTCCTGCTTCATTTCCCTCCAGTGACGGCTTCGTTTCAGGGCTTTTACAGTTCAACTTTAGTGACATGCGGCCGATTAACATGCGGAAGTCACTGCACATCAAGATCATCAACCTGAAGAACACACACACACACACACACACACACACACACACACACACACCCTGTCACACACCAACCCCCGTCCTCTGTCCCCCCGGCTGAACTGAGCTATTTATGAAAAATAAAAAGGAAGCAGAGAAAGAGTGAACTTCAGAGGATGAGCAGATGAAACACTAAGAATAGTGACGTGGAATCACCCCGATGTCAACAATACACAGCGTGACGACAGAAAAGGCTCATTTAGAGTATTTAAGGTGAGCACACACATGTTCAGCTCTAATGGCCTGATTACCGATCAATACATCTCTGAGGCGGTGAAAGGCCTGACGTTTCCTTCTGTCCTTTAAAGCCACACATCTTTTCTTCTTCAGGCCTCAGAGTCCTGCCTTGTAGTACCACTTGTAACCAGGAGAGGCGATAGTGGGTTACTGTAGCGCCCAGTCTGTCCAACACGAGAGGATGAAGAAGAAGAAGAGATGCTCTGTTCACAGCAGGAGGAAGCTGCATTCTCTCTCCTGACCACCAGGGGGCGACTCCTCTGGTTGTATAGAAGTCAAAGCTTCATGTGTTAAAGCTGCATTCTCTCTCCTGACCACCAGGGGGCGACTCCTCTGGTTGTATAGAAGTCAAAGCTTCATGTGTTAAAGCTGCATTCCTCTCTCTCCTGACCACCAGGGGGCGACTCCTCTGGTTGTATAGAAGTCTATAGAAAATGACTCTACTTCTCTCTTGATTTATTCCCTCAGTAAACATTGTAAACATGAGTTTATGTCTCAATCTCTAGTTTCAAGTCTTCTTCAATACAGCATGATGTTCATTTAGTAAATTATGGTCCATTTAGAGTCAGACAGACCATAAAGAGGGGATGCTTTAGGGGCGGGGCTACCAGGTGATTGACAGGTCTCTGCATCCTCCTCAGTCCAGATATGGTCACTTCCTGTTTACTAGTTGCAAAATAACAACATGGCGACGACCAAAAAGCTGAACTAAAGGCTTCAAAACATCCACAAACCATCGAGAAACATCCTGTTCTTTCATCTGGACTTTGATTAATAGTTTGTGAGTTGGACCTTCAGTTAGCGACTCGCTGTAGCGACGGGGATCAGACCCCCGGCATCGTGGAGGTGAAACGCTGCCCCCTGTCTGCTCGACCAGGCCTCACGGTGCAGCTTTAAAGCAGCGACAGCTGAGTGAAATGCGTTTCTTCTTCTGCAGAACCCTTAAAGGGGCAGAAACAAGTGAGGCCAGTACTCAGCTGTTCCCTGAGCTTCGTTGTGTTCTCGCTCTCGGGACGAGAACACATGAATGAGAGCTGACTGCTGATCGAGTGCGTCATCGCCACAAATGGGTCATCCTGCAAATGTCAGAGGTAACGATCTCATGTCAGCGATGCTTTCCACAGATTCATAACTCCGCTGGACGAGACGCAAACAAACCTGGTTTTAAGGGGAACGGAGGTTTATGAGGACTTAAATTCAACTTAAAACTGGAAGTAATGAAAATGTGATGGAACATAAACAGATGACTAATAGATAACATGTGTTTGTTTGTTTTCTTTTCATATACTGATGATGTCAAGATTTAGATGGATAATTTAATCATGTAGTGTTTGTAAATGTGAAGGTTTTATGTGGAATAATAATTAAACTAAAATATCTATATATCTATGTATAGATAAATATATAAATACATATAGATAGATTTATCTATATAGATCTATATAGATAGATCTATATAGATATATAAAGATAGATCTATATAGATCTATAAAGATATATAAAGATAGATCTATATAGATCTATAAAGATAGATATCTATATCTATCTATATAGATCTATAAAGATAGATCTATATAGATCTATAAAGATATATAAAGATAGATCTATATAGATCTATAAAGATATATATCTATATAGATCTATAAAGATATATAAAGATAGATCTATATAGATCTATATAGATAGATATCTATATCTATCTATATAGATATATAAAGATAGATCTATATAGATCTATATAGATAGATATCTATATCTATCTATATAGATATATATATATCTATACATATATATATATAGATAGATATATCTATACAGATATATCTATATATCTATATAGATAGATCTATATATATTTATCTAAACATTTGTATATAAAACATTTTATGCTGCTTGTGTGAAAACATTAAAGATACAATGGTTAAATCCTATATTCGTCATATTTGATCATTTATTGACAGTGAAATGGTTTCTCTCTCTCCAATTATATTATTATTATTATTATTATTATTATTATCATGATTATCAGTATGTGAAAAGGTGAGCCACAGAACCAGAGACACAATGCTGCCCTCTGCTGGGCGACTTGAAGTCTTCACATCCACTTATTCTGTTTTATTTTAATGTAATCGTGTGAAAAGAACCCGAAACAATTAAAAAAACAGTAAACTAATAAAATTACTGACATTAACACAGTTATTTTTTGTATTACAAGTTTTCTGTAATGTTACGTTTAAATATCTTAATGAGACATTAACTTATTAAATATGAACTAATTTCCAGAACATAAAAGTGAACATGAGATAAATCCAGGTTCTAAGTTCTTGTTTCATGATGTTGACGTATTAGAGTCAAAGGTTTTTACTTATTATATTTATATCTTTGTTTCTCTCCATCAATCATAAATACTGTCAGACATAAATAATCTATGTCCTCCATGTTCTTATTAATAAATGTGTATAAATGAGGCTCTGAGTGCCGTGTGAACAAACCCCTCTGTAGAAAGCTCCAGAATCTCTTCCAGAAGTAAAGAGTAAAGTTTGGTGATGTAAGAGCTACTGAAGTGGAGATTTCTGGATCAGAGTCTGAGAACAAACTCATTTATTAAAGAGATGTTTAGTTAAATTACAGACATGAAGAAGACTCTACAGGTGAAGAGGGTCAGAACATTAATGAGTAGATATCACCATGAAACTTCACCAGCTCATCACTCACATTAAGAGGAGGAGTTATTGGATTACAAGTTTTATGAAATGTTATGTTTAAATATGCAAATGAGGTATTAAATAAAATAAATGTTTTATTTCCTCGAGAATGAAAAACTGTTTTCGTAGTTTCTTGCTGTGAATATATTTTTAGTCTTAGTTGGAATATAATTCAAACTGTATGAACTTTAACTTTTACATTCTAATAAATGCAAAGAAACACCAACAAGAGTATGTTGGAAATAAAGTGAAGAAATTAAGAAAATTGTTGCAATTTCCTCGGCCGCATGAAAACGTGATCAGGTGTGTAAAATTTAAAGTGTAAGTAATAAAGTGTGTAAAGTTTAAATAATAAAGTGTGTAAAGTTTAAATAAAGTGTGTAAAGTTTAAATAATAGTGTGTAAAGTTTAAATAATGAACTGTCCATCCATTTTTCCATCCATTTTCCTCCGCTTATCCGGGGTCGGGTCGCGGTGGCAGCAGGCCTAGCAGGCCGACCCAGGCTTCCCTCTCACCCGCAACACGTTCCAGCTCGTTCTGGGGGATCCCGAGGCGTTCCCAGGCCAGCTGGGAGATATAATCCCTCCAGCGTGTCCTGGGTCTTCCCCGGGGCCTCCTACCAGTTGGGCGTGCCTGGAAAACCTCTAACGGGAGGCGTTCAGGAGGCATCCTGATCAGATGCCCGAACCACCTCAGCTGACTCCTTTCGATACAAAGGAGTAGCGCCTCAACTCCAAGTTCCCTCCTGATGTCCGAGCTCCTTACCCTATCTCTAAGGCTGAGCCCTACAGAGGAAACTCATCTCCTTACCTTATCTCTAAGGCTGAGCCCTACAGAGGAAACTCATCTCCTTACCCTATCACTAAGACTGAGCCCTACAGAGGAAACTCATCTCCTTACCCTATCTCTAAGGCTGAGCCCGGCCACCCTACGGAGAAAACTCATTTCGGCCGCTTGTATCCGAGACCTCGTTCTTTCGGTCACGACCCAGAGTTCGTGACCATAGGTGAGGGTCGGAACGTAGACCGCCCAGTAAATTGAGAGCTTTGCCTTCCGGCTCAGCTCCCTCTTTACCAAGACGGTCCGGTGCAGCGCCTGTTTTACTGCTGCAGCCGCACAGATCCGCCGGTCGATCTCCCGCTCCATCTTACCCTCACTCGTGAACAAGACCCCGAGATACTTGAACTCCTTCGCTTGCGGCAGGCACTGCGTCCCCACCCGGAGGGAGCAATCCACCGGTTTCCGGCAGAGCACCATGGCCTCGGATTTGGATGTGCTTACCCTCATCCCCGCCGCGTCACACTCGGCTGCAAATCGCCCCAGTGAATGCTGGAGGTCATGGTCCGAAGAGGCTAACAGGACCACATCATCTGCGAACAGCAGAGAGGTGATCCCGAGACCCCCGAACCCGACGTTCTCCTCCCCCCGGCTACGCCTAGATATCCTGTCCATGAAAGTCACGAACAGGACCGGTGATAAAGGGCAGCCCTGGCGGAGGCCAACACCCACCGGGAACGCGTCTGACTTATTGCCGAGAATACAAACACAGCTCCTACTGCAGTCGTACAGAGACCGGATGGCCCGTTGTAACGGGTCCGGCACCCCATACTCCCGCAGCACCCCCCACAAAAACCCCCGAGGGACCCGGTCAAAGGCCTTCTCCAAGTCCACAAAACACATGTAGACTGGTTGGGCAAACTCCCAGAGCCCCTCCAGTAGTCTTGCGAGGGTAAAGAGCTGGTCCACTGTTCCACGACCGGGACGGAATCCGCACTGCTCCTCTTGAATCTGAGGTTCGACAATCGGTCGGAGCCTCCTTTCCAGAACCCTGGCATACACTTTCCCCGGGAGGCTGAGTAGTGTGATACCCCGATAGTTCGAGCACACTCTCCGGTCCCCCTTTTTGAAAATGGGAACCACCACCCCGGTCTGCCAGTCCATGGGCACTGTTCACGACCCCCATGCGACATTGAAAAGGCGAGTCAGCCAACACAGCCCAACAACGTCCAGCGCCTTCAGCATCTCAGGGCGAATCTCATCCACCCCCGGCGCCTTGCCACCAAGGAGCTTATTGACTACCTTAGTGGCCTCTGCCAAGGATATGGATGCGACCCCCCCCAAGTCTTCAGGTGCTGCCTCCTCTCTAGAGGACATGTTGGCCGGGTTTAGGAGTTCCTCAAAGTGCTCTTTCCACCGCCCGACGATGTCCCCCATCCGGGTCAGCAGTTCCCCCCCCGTGCTGAGCACAGCCTGGGGTAAGCCCTGCTTTCCCTTCCTGAGCCGTCGTATGGTTTGCCAGAACTTCCTTGAGGCCAACCGAAAGTCCTTCTCCATGGCCTCCCCGAACTCCTCCCATGCCCGAGTTTTAGCGTCCACGACCACCGCAGCTGCAGCCCTTTTGGCCTGCCGGTACCTCTCAGCTGTTTCAGGAGACCCCCGAGCCAACCAGGCCCGAAAGGCCTCCTTCTTCAGTTTGACGGCTTCCCTCACCCCCGGTGTCCACCACCGGGTTCTCGGGTTACCGCCACGACAGGCACCGGTGACCTTCCGACCACAGCTCCTAGCGGCCGCGTCCACAATAGAGGCTTTGAACATGGTCCACTCGAATTCCATGTCCCCAGCCTCCCTTGGGATGTGTGAGAAGTTCTTCCGGAGGTGGGAGTTGAAGACCTCCCAGACAGGATCCTCCGCCAGACGTTCCCAGTTCACCCTCACTACACGTTTGGGCTTGCCGGGTCTCTCCAGCCGATTCCCCCGCCATCTGATCCAACTCACCACCAGGTGGTGATCAGTTGACAGCTCTGCTCCTCTCTTCACCCGAGTGTCCAAGACATACGGCCGCAGATCAGATGAAACGATTACAAAGTCGATCATTGATCTACGGCCTAAGGTGTTCTGGTACCAGGTACACTTATGAGCCACCCTATGTTCGAACATGGTGTTCGTTATGGACAAACCGTGGCTAGCACAGAAGTCCAACAGCGAGACACCACTCGGGTTCAGATCAGGCAAGCCGTTCCTCCCAATCACCCCCCGCCAGGTTTCTCTGTCGTTGCCCACGTGAGCGTTGAAGTCTCCCAGGAGAACTATGGAGTCAGCAGGAGGCGCCCTTTCCAGGACCCCTCCCACCGACTCCAAGAAGGCCGGATACTCCGAACTGCTGTTCGGTGCATAGGCACAAACAACAGTCAGAGCCTTACTCCCCGCAACCCGCAGGCGCAGGGAGGCGACCCTCTCGCTCCCCGGGTAGAACTCCAACACGGCGGCGCTCAGCCGGGGGCTCGTGAGTATCCCCACTCCCGCCCGGCGCCTCTCACCCTGGGCAACTCCAGAAAAGGACAAAGTCCAACCTTTCTCCAGGAGCTTGGTTCCAGAGCCAGTGCTGTGCGTGGAGGTGAGGCCAACTATATCTAGCTGGTACCGCTCCACCTCCCGCACCAGCTCCGGCTCTTTCCCCGCTAGCGAGGTGACGTTCCACGTCCCTAGAGCTAGTCTATGCCGCCGGCGATCAGCTCGCCCAGGCCCCCTGCCCGGCCTACCGCCCGGTCCACATAGCACCCGATAATAATGAACTGTGTAAAGTTTAAATAATCAGGTGTGTAAAGTTTAAAATGTAAATAATAAAGTGTGTAAAGTTTAAAGTGTAAATAATAAAGTGTGTAAAGTTTAAAGTGTAAATAATAAAGTGTGTAAAGTTTAAAGTGTAAATAATCAACGACCTCTGATGAGGGTTAGAGGTCATTTGTATTTATGTTTCTTTTACTGGTCAAAATGTTTCTGGGGGAAGAACCACAAAAACACACGAGAAGTTTTATGAAACGTCTATTTACAGGATATATAAACATTTAAGGATCGACATTTATTTTTAAAAAACTATTTAAAAAGTCCCAATATATATTTACATCCATTCCATCTTAAAAACATAATAAAATTGCATTTCTCAGCATTCTTTTTTCTTCCCCCGGCGTCAGAGGAGTCCGTCCCTCACAGACGACAGTTTTAATGCGGACGACACTTCCTGGTTGATTGTCCAGCAGCGTGTAACAAGTGCTTCAGTGGAGCTCAGGGCCCGGGGGTTCGAGACCTCCAGGCGGGTCACAGGCGCCGGATGCTCCTCTTGCTGCGAGAGCCCGGCGCGCTCGGGACGGAGGGGTGTGGCCGGGGCCGCACCACCCGGCAGGGCGTGGAGCCGTGGAAGGCCCCCCCGCAGCAGCTGCAGAAGTCGAAGCGGCAGTTGAGCCGCGTGCACGTCGCCCGCTGGGCCTCGGACGAGTGCGTCGCCGGGGAGCCGCAGCGCCTGCAGGGCCGCAGAGACTCGTGTAGCTTCAGACCGCCGGCGGCCTGCAAACAAACACACGGCGGGTAAGAGGGTCACTCGGGACCGTTTCAGGAGGGAACCGGAGAACCTGCTGCTTTAAGACCAGTGGGCCACTCTTTAATCAATTAAATAAATACAATAAATAATTAAATAAATAAATAAATAAATAATAATAAAATATATAAATAATAAATAAATAATAAAATAAAAATATATAAATAATAATAAATAAATAAAAATACGGTACAGTCATTTAAAGAAAAACCCATCGAATTCAGGAAATAGTGAAGTGCTATATCTATCTATCTATCTATCTATCTATCTTTTTTTCTCTTTAAATGACTGTACCGTGTATAATTAAAATACACAGAAAAATCTATAGAATTCAGAATATATTTACTGAATTCTATAGATCTTTCTATAAATGACTACCGTGTATAATTAAAATACAGTGTGTATAAAGTACAGATTACTGTAGTTAAAATGATAATTAGGATAAAACCTAAACCAATGTTAAATGTGTTATTTAAAGATACAGATATATATTACTGTATCTTTAAATAACATTGGATAGATAGAGTTTAAATGATAATCAGGATAAAGCCTAAAACAGCGCTGCGTTATTTAAAAGGTACAGTAACGTCAGCAGGATTCTAGATCTCAGCTCGGGGCTGGTTTCAGGCCTGAAAACGAGCGATGTCATTGCCGAATGTAAAATTAAACATACATTTACCATATACTATATACTATACTATACTATTATATTTACTATGACCAAGTCAGCAGAAGCCGGTCTCACCTGCAGGTATTCACTGAAGCGCGTACAGGGGGGCGTCGGCACGCCGCCCTTCTGAGAGACGGCAGTCCGCCTGAGGAGCCGGCAGCTCGGGGTGGACGAGGAAGAGCACGACGACGATGAGGATGAGGATGAAGATGAAGAGGGAGAAGGAGTACTTGAGGAGGCCAGCGTCTGGATGCAGGACAGCACCACCCTGGACACGGAGACGTCTCGGGTGAGTCCACAGCCTCGCTGCCTCAGAGAGCTGCTCGACTCCTGGAGGGGAACCGGAGAGAGGAACCGTTACGATGTGGAACCGGGAGGAAGGTTCTCTCAGAACGTCTGAACGGCCACAAAACGTTTCAATACGTCGCTCAAAACTGTTAGTCCCTCCTGAAGAAGGAGACGATCTTTTAGCAGAAAGGCGCTCTGAATCAGTCGAGGAAATAAAAGCGAGGTTTTCTTTAGGAAGATCAAACATTAAGATATTTATTTTGTAAACACGGACGACGCACAACGACTGAGATGGACGTTAACGCGTCAAACATCTGGAGAGAGAGATCTCTTTATCGAGACAATCTGCAGATATCTAACAGATGGTTTTGTTTTCTGTGTCTCGTAACCCCACGAGGGACGGGCAGAATGTTTGGCGTCACACACATAAATAATAAATAAACAATAAGCTGCTCACCCTGAGAACCTGCTCGGCCCTCTGACAGCGGCTCCGAGCCGCTCGGTCCTCACAGATGATCCTCCTCCAGGTCCGGCTCACCTTCTTGCAGCTGTGAGGAGACGGACGGGGTGAATACAGGAAGAAGGAACCAGGAAGAGAAAGCACCTCCCTCCCTGTTCCGTCTAATCGGGGTTCAAACTCTACCTGATGAGGTCCAGGTCTCCCAGCAGGGACAGGACGTGGCCCAGGATGCTCCTCATGCTCCTCGACAGCAGACACGAAAACACGTCGACGTACTCGCGGCCCATCTTGCCGCCGATCACCCGGTCCAGGAGGTGATGCTCCGCGACCTTCGCCACGACGCTCCAGTCGTACCTGAGACCATCGAGACCCGTTAGACAACAGTCACGCGAAGCCCAACGAGACCCGACAGGAACCTCAGGCCTGTCCGCTACATCGGCTTGTTCATTACATCACGGGACAAAGTGCAAGGACAATTAAAATCTCACATTTAGGAGACATTGTTTAAATAAAGGCCTGACAGCTCCCTCAGACTGAGAGGAGAAGGGAGGCCCACCTCTTGTTCTTCTGGTAGCTCCTCGTCAGCTCCTCGCAAACCGCCCGCTGGAACTTGAGGATGGGCAGGTTGGGGTCCCGGTGGCGGTCGGACGGCGTGGAGGACAGCGTCCTCCTCTTGAGGCGGTCCACGGGGGTGGAAGCCTCCAGAGACGCCGGGCGCCCTTGACATTTGGATGGAGAGCCGTTTGGGGTCGTGGCGGTCTTCTTCTGGACGCGGTCCTCCTCTGGCTCCCCGGGGTGCTCGTCGATCTGGCTGTTATGCAGGGACAGGTACCCGCTGTCCTCGAAGCCCTCGTCCAGGGTCCCGTCGGCGCTGTTCTCCTTGTCGTGGACCGCTCGGGTGTTGTGGAGCGAGGGGGGCAACGCGGGGGCGGTGGAGGTCACTCCTGCATGGGGGGGGCACTGGGGTTTGAGGGTGGGGGGCTCCTTCAGGTGCAGCACCCTGGACTCTGCAGCCGTTGGGCTTCTCTCCACCCCGTCGTAGCGTGGGCACTTCATGACCGTCTCACAGGAGGACATGCACACAGCTGCAGGGTTCTGGGGTCGAGGAACGAGACACGTTTTAGTTTTAACCATTTAACTCCTGTCAAACATCAAGCTTCTCTCCTGCAAAACCACCTCCGACTGAAGGCAAACCGCATGTTTGCATGACGGCAGAGGAACACGTGATGGTGTTGAACGGTTTCTATGAACTTTAAATACAAGCAGAAGCTTTTCGGACACATATTTTTCAAATAACTGATTTTTGGCGCGACGCGACGAGATTTGGCGGAAAAACGTCACCAAAGTGACGTGAAACCCCTCGAGACTTCGGTGTTACGCTCTAAAAACACAAGAAGACATCCAGTTAAACTCCTCGCGGGATGCAACCACGTTAAAACCCCTTAAAACGCGTTCAATCCCGTTAAAATAGCGCCGCTGACCTGCTTTTACGCGCCCGCAGAGACCAGGTAGCTCGCGACTAGCCCTCTCGGTTTGGCCTCTGCTACGTCACTAACGTACCGCGCGGTGACCGAGCACCGGGACTCAGCACCGGGCCGCGTGAAGCGGAGGCTTCTTACCGTGTTAACAGGGTCCTTTATCCGGTAAAAAATAAAAGACGGACTCTCTCGCTTCCCTCCTTTTAGCCGCGACTAAAACGAGCGCCGGGGGTTCGCTGAGTCTGTTTGAAATTCGTGCGCAAAAGGCGCTGACCAATCACAGCCGAGCGGGGCGTTCGTCTCTTTAAACCGCCGACCAATGGGGGAGCCGGGATGAGACGGCGTCGCGGTGACGTCATGACGTTGGCGCGCAGGCGGGCGAGGGGGACGTGGTGGTCCCACTGGGCTGGCGTTTCCCCCACCGGACCGGAAACAGCCACATTAAGGTCATTTCTGAGGGGGTTGAAAGTGTGTGAAGCCGGTAAAACCTCAGCCGAATTGACTGTTAGGCTGCGACACAATACCAGCGGGGTTTTTGAAGAGGTGGTGAATGGGGAACATTAAAAAATCTAACTTGTATTTCTATTGCTTAATTTTGTGGAGGGAGTTCATGGCAATCGGACAAAAAAAAACTGAAAATAAGTTCATATTCTCCACTCTGTTTTATTAGTTTTGTGTTCCTTTAAAACGATACGCTATCCTTTATTTTATTTTTGTATTTTTTTTCTGATTGTATTTCTTTTTATTAGTATTATTATTTTCCCTTTGTATGTATGTTTATTTATTATTTACTTTATTATTGTCTGACAAACCCACATTTGTATATCTATGTATAATGTTAGTACATCTAAATGAATAAAAATTTAAGTGACAGAAAAAAAAAAACAACATGCTTCACGAAATTAAATGTGTAATGTGGGTTGCTGGTGGCATCATCACTCCCCTTGGCTGTTTGGAGCTTTATTCGGAGTTGCAGCTCTTTTTGTGCCGCTGTCCAAGCTTTAACTTTCTGTCAGGAACCCCCAATGTTTGAGTAAACCAGCTGAACGACTGGCCCTTCTAAGGGCAGATCACGTCACACCCCACCTGGAATGTGTGAAGTGGCTCTCTCACTGAAACCAAACGGGGGATTTGCAGGATGCCAAAGCTTAGTTTGCATACAGTACTTTCTGTAGTTCACTTCATGTTGCGCAATGCACCCAAGTCACAACCAAACTGGAACAGGGTGTTTTTTAAATATATTTAATGTCCAACGCACAACCGGGTGAACCAGGGAGATAAGAGAACTATTTGAGGCCAGAGGCAGAGGCATTGTGTACGTGAGGCTGGGGAGGGGACGCCTCACATCTCTGCATACCGACGTGCATAATGCTCATTAACGCTCATTTAAACTACAGCAGCCCCCCGAAGCACCCTCAGCCGGCTTTTCACAATGCATTTCATGCACCTCTGAAATAAAAAAGACCCTCAACGCTTTGATAACAGACTTTATTTTACTCCTATAGTGTTTGTTTTTATTCATTTTTTTTATTGCAATCGTCCTATAAATGATGCTCTGTGAATTGATTACATTATTCAGCTGGGTTGATCTTGAGCTCCGACACATAGGACCGTATCAGATGAAATAATAAAATTAATACAACACGCAATAAAGCGCACCACAACGTGAGAGGACTCAAAATAAGCATCTACAATATGATTAAAGGCCTTATCCTGAAGTCAAACTGCTCTTTAGGCTGCGGTAATTTAGCCTGCAGAAGAAGAAGTCATACCGACTGCGCTTGCGCGTGGCATTCAAGATGTCTGCGCCCTTCAGCGAGGTGGAAGAGGACCTGAATCTTTCGAAGCAGCGGTAACGATCCGTTTCTAGTCCGTTTCCCTCGCTTATCATCGGGTTTAAAGCTCCTATCGGTGAGACAGAAACCCTCAGTGAGCTTTATACTCTCTCTAATCATCTTATTCTGGTTCACGGGGGAAAACCCAGACCTTTAGAGCAACAGCATCTTTAAAAAATAAACAAAAAAAAGTTAAAATATCGAAATAAAAGCCGCCGAATTGAAGAATAACGTCATTGGAGGCGGAATATGTCTCAATACAGCGATTGTATCTGCACATATTATTCTTGGAGGTAAACACGTGTAAAATCATAAGTGTTTTGAATGGGGTTTGGTCTAGTGTTCCTTCCGGATTAGAAAGTCCCCATTCGATTGGATCTGCTTCCACATGGCCTTCAGAAGGGCCCTGGCCCTCCTCCCGAGAGGGAGGAGGGGTGTCTCTCGTCTGTGGGTTCCCCGTCTTCAGGAACCACCAAGCGTCCCCCGGGAAATGGTCACACTTCTCGGACGCGCCGACAGCAGAAGGGCCAGAGGCCTCCACACCGCCGGCGGGCCTCTGTCGGGGGCCAGGCTGCTGTCGGTGGACGAGCTGTTCGCCAAGAGGTCTCTGCAGGAGCACCTGAGGCAGCTGGAGGCGGAGTACAGCGAGAGCCTGAGGGCGGCGAGCAGCGAGGAGGAGGAGCCGAGGGCCAGAGGGGCCCACGTGGCCCTGCTGGCCCCTCTGGCCCTCAGCATCAGGGAGCTGGGCAGCAAGCAGAGGGAGGCGGCTGAGACCGAGGTCCTGCTGAGAGGTGAGACCTGCTCAGGAGAACCCGGGGTAGTTCTTCAGAACCATCGCCTACAAAGGAACCATTTCATCTGTCGGGTGGTTCTATGTGGTTCTATATGTGGTTCTATAAGTAGATTTATACATGGTTCTCTGTGGTTTTGTATGGTTCTACATATGGTTATTTTTATATATATATATATATATATATATATATATATATACATACATACATACATACATACATACATACATACATACATACATACCACCAATTGCTCACTCAACTCCAGTTTTGCCCCTCCCCCTACCCTCTTTGCCCCCCCCCCCGAAGACGAAGACCCGGCCCTGAGAGAACTGGCGCAGCAGGAACATGAAGGATGTCTGCGAGATATTCAAGATCTCAGACAGCAGGTAGAACTTTAACTCCTCAACAGAGTCGGTTCTGGTTTCACAGCAGACTGATGTTCCTCACGTTCCCCTGTCAGATCCTGGACCTGCTGCTCCCGGAGGAGGAGGCGGACCTGAGCGACCTGGTCCTGGAGGTCACGGCTGGGGTCGGAGGTCAGGAGGCCATGCTGTTCACTGACGAGGTCCGGAAGCACCCCCCCCCCCCTTTCCCCCCCGACGCTCAGTGGGTCGCCGTGTACTCACCTCTGGTTTCTCTCTGAAGGTGTTTGACATGTACCGGGGCTACGCTCGGTACCACGGCTGGTCCTTCGACGTCCTGGAGCACATGACCAGCGAAATAGGTCAGAGGTCACGCACACACACACACACACACACACACACACACAATATATATATATATATATATATATATATATATATATATATATATATATATATACATATACATATACATATACATATACACACACACACACACACACACACACACACACTCCTGATTATAGCCAGGTTCAAGGTCGGTGTCGTAGTGGTCTTAAAACCTTAAAAAAAAAAAAAAAACAGCTTTTGTTTTCGGGAAAGTCGAAGCTGTATTGTAATGACTAACTTGAAACACAAGGGGGAGCTCTTCCTTTGAAAAGACAGCAGCACAGGCCCGGTTAGAGTCTCTCGTCTCCGTCCCTCAGGGGGACTCCGCCACGCCTCGGCCAGCATCAGCGGCCCTCGGAGCTACAAGAGGATGAAGTTCGAGGCCGGAGTCCATCGGGTTCAGAGGGTTCCTCGGACGGAGAAACAGGGCCGGATGCACACCAGCACCATGACGGTGGCGGTTCTGCCCCAACCCACTGAGGTAGGACTCATGACAGAGTATTAAACCCTCGGAGGTATTTGTATTTGACCTTTATTTCACCAGGCGAGTCACTAAGAACTCTTCTTCTTTAGAACGGCACTCTGGGAAAAGGGTTAGCCTCTTGAGGGGAGAAGAGTCAGATCAAGAGTCCAAACACATCCAAACACTCATCACGGCCACGCAGTCACAACAAGCATTACGTGCAGAGGTGCAGACGTGCAGACGTCTAGACGTGCAGACGTCTGCACGTAATGCTTGTTGTGACTGCGTGGCCGTGATGAGTGTTTGGACGTCTGCACGTCTAGACGTGCAGACGCTAGAAGACGTGCAGACGTCTAGACGGGCAGACGTCTAGACGTGCAGACGTCTAGACGTGCAGACGTCTAGACGGGCAGACGTCTAGACGTGCAGACGTCTAGACGTGCAGACGTCTAGACGGGCAGACGTCTAGACGTGCAGACGTTTCTCTCCTCGTGTTTTGACTTCTTGAGGAAAACTTCAATCAATCAAGAAGTCAAAACACGAGGAGAGACACTGATGTGCAGACGGACATTGTGTGACGTCTGCACGTCTGCATGTCTAGATGTCTGCACGTCAACAGAAAAGTCTTGATTAACTGAATAAATGGAGGAAAAACTATAAGAAAACAAAACTCTAATTTATGAAGTCGGATGCTCAACACATGCATCTTCAATAAAACATGGAGACATGAGCGTTTGTAAACAGATGCTGTGACTTGGTGTTCTTTAACACGATGGAGGTGTCTGCTCCTCTCAGATCTCTTTCACCATAAACTCCAAGGACCTGAGGATCGAGACCAAGAGGGCGAGTGGAGCCGGAGGGCAACACGTCAACACCACGGACAGCGCCGTCCGGATCCTCCACCTGCCCACAGGCGTGGTGGCAGAGTGCCAGCAGGAACGCTCCCAGATAAAGAACAAGGAGAAAGCCATGAAGGCTCTGAGGGCCAAACTGTACAGCAGGAAGCTGGAGGAGGAGACGAGCAGGCGCTACAACCAGCGTAAAGTACAGGTGGAGGCATTTATTATGATGTAAAGTACAGGTGGAGGCATTTATTATGATATAAAGTACAGGTGGAGACATTTATTATGATGTAAAGTACAGGTGGAGGCATTTATTATGATATAAAGTACAGGTGGAGATAAAGTACAGGTGGAGGCATTTATTATGATGTAAAGTACAGGTGGAGGCAAAAAAACAACAAAAAAAAACAAACATTTATTATGATGTAAAGTACAGGTGGAGGCATTTAAAAAAACAACAAAAAAACAACAAAAAAAACAACAAAAAAAACAACAAAATAAAGTACAGGTGGAGCATTTATTATGATGTAAAGTACAGGTGGAGGCATTTATTATGATGTAAAGTACAGGTGGAGGCATTTATTATGATGTAAAGTACAGGTGGAGGCATTTATTATGATATAAAGTACAGGTGGAGGCATTTATTATGATGTAAAGTACAGGTGGACACATTTACCTCCTCCTCTTTCTCCTCATCCTCCTCTCCTCCTCCTCTTCCTTTCTCCTCCTCCTTCCCTCCCCTCCTCCTCCTCTTCCTCCTCCTCCTCCTCCTCTCCCCCTCCACTTCCTCCTCCTCTTCCTCTTTCTCCTCCCCACTCCTCCTCCTCCTCTTCCTCTTTCTCCTCCCCACTCCTCCTCCTCCTGTTCCTCTTCCTCTCTCCCCCCTCTCTCCAGATTGGCACCAGAGGCCGATCGGAGAAGATCCGGACCTATAACTTCTCCCATGACCGGGTGTCAGACCACCGTGTGGGCGTGACGCTGCACGACGTGCGCAGCTTCCTGCTGGGGGAGGAGCTGCTGCACCACATGAACTCCTCACTGCAGGACTTCTCCCACCAGGAGGCGCTGGAGGAGCTGCTGGGGGAGGAGCACCGGGACCCCTGATCGGAAGCTTCCCCTCGAACGCTGGAAGATTGGGAATCTACTCCTCTTCAATTCCTGGAGGAGGAGGAGGAGGAGGAGGAGCGTGATGGAGGAGGAAAAAGGAGGAGGAGGAGGAGGACCGTGATGATGGAGATGGAAGAGGAGGAGGAGGAGTGGCGGCGGCGGAGACGTATTCTGGACTCCTGAGAGAATCCATCGTTCAGTGAGCTGTATTTATAATTTTTTCATGACTGAAGACGTTTTCTCTCCTCAGACTCACAAAAACACTCATCTCACCTCTCAGGACACAAAGCTGATCTCCTGCTGCCTCATTAGCATAACTCCTCCTCTTAATGTGAGTGATGAGCTGGTGAAGTTTCATGGTGATATCTACTCATTAATGTTTTGACCCTCTTCACCTGTAGAGTCTTCTTCATGTCTGTAATTTAACTAAACATCTCTTTAATAAATGAGTTTGTTCTCAGACTCTGATCCAGAAATCTCCACTTCAGTAGCTCTTACATCACCAAACTTTACTCTTTACTTCTGGAAGAGATTCTGGAGCTTTCTACAGAGGGGTTTGTTCACACGGCACTCAGAGCCTCATTTATACACATTTATTAATAAGAACATGGAGGACATAGATTATTTATGTCTGACAGTATTTATGATTGATGGAGAGAAACAAAGATATAATTATAATAAGTAAAAACCTTTGACTCTAATACGTCAACAACATGAAACAAGAACTTAGAACCTGGATTTATCTCATGTTCACTTTTATGTTCTGGAAATGTATGAAAATCAGCTCATATTTATTAAGATAACGCCTCATTTGCATATTTCGACTTCACATTAAAGAAAACGTGTAAAACCAAATAAATATTGTCTCAGTCAGTAATCAACTGGGGAAGTTTCATGTTTATCTTTTTTTATCATTTTCACCTGTAGTTTCTCCATTTGACTCACATCTCCAAACCATTAAAACCAGTCCCAGAACAAATGTACACTACATTTAATATGTAAGGTACAGGTGGAGACATTTAATATGATGTAAGGTACAGGTGGAGACATTTAATATGATGTAAGGTACAGGTGGAGACATTTAATATGATGTAAGGTACAGGTGGAGACATTTAATATGATGTAAGGTACAGGTGGAGACATTTAATATGATGTAAGGTACAGGTGGAGGCATCTTTCTTCAGGAACTCCATCCCCCACAATGCTCCGCGCCCCCCAGGGTTGCCTAATGGAGCGCGGAGCCGTCGCCCCGCCCCGCTCGCCCACTCTCGCCGTCCGGAGTCGACCCGCTTCCTGCCCGCGTCGCCAGCTCGCTGCCTCGAGAGCGTCGAGTCGGACATTATGTTTTAATACATCAGCTTTGTGTCTTTTTCGCTGACTCATCCGTTTGGGAAGATGCGCGTGCGATGTCCCCGTGCACACGCGCCCCCCGGAAGACGGTTCGCTCCTCGGTAAAGTCCGCGTCCACGCGCCGCTCGTGTTTCTAGCAGCTCGGTTCTCTTTGGACCGAGGCGGGGAGGCTCGTCTGTCCGCCGCCGCGGCTCCGTTTCGGGGGGAGGGATCGGGACAAAGCCAGGCAGATGCTGGATGAAAAAAAGAAAAAAAGAAAAAAACCCGCGAACTCACCGGGGTTGAACCATCAAGCTGATCATCTGTCGGGAAGAACAAAAAAATAATAATTAGAGAGCCAGGTCTATTTTTGGGGGGCGAGAGTTCTGGCTCTCGCTGCGGGGGAAGGAGGGAGGAAGACCCGCAGAGAAGAGGGCACGTGAGGGGGTGGTGGTGGTGGGCCCAGCCGGATGCCAGTGATGGCCAACGAGCCGATCATCCTGAACGTGTATGATATGGTGAGTTCCATCACTTCTTCTTAGCTACTTGATCCGGTTCACTCGGAGATCGATTTATTTAATTATTTTTGACGCGCAGCGCCAAACTCCATTATTCAAACAGGCCGATTTGATTCGGTGGCTATTGAGAGATGATTATCACCAGTTTAAATATAGATTTTAAAATGATTGTGATCCACTCTTGGATTCGGCATGCACTCACACCACCACACTCTGCTTATTTTAGTACAATTCCACCTTCACCTCGTCCCCTTTCCAGCCACACACCCAGCAGAAGGTGGCCTGGGGGACAGAATCACCTGCAAGTTGTTGGGGAGAAGCTTTTCACCTTTCAGATCAGCATCCTCCATGCAGTACCAGAAGGCACCTGAAGGGGCTCTGGGTGGAGAACCATCACACTGGGCCCACTGGTCCCACTGGTCCCACTGGTTTCCCACAGCTGGACCTTTTAAAGCTGCTGTTGGTGAAACGGAACAATGTCTCTTTGTATTTGAGTCACCGTGAGTGAGTCATTGATCCGTTGACGAGTCATTGATTGATATGGACCCCCCCACCTTCCCCCCCACTCTTTGCCCCTCTAATGGGGCACGGTCCCATATGGACCCCCCGCCCCCCCACCCTTTGCCCCTCTAATGGGGCACGGTCCTGCTAGGGGTCATTCCCCCCCAACTCAAGGGGTCGAAGGTCGTCTTAAGTGGACGAGCATTGAGAGCATCGTTGATGAAGAGCCGTGTACGTTCTCCCTGTCTGTTGCTTCCATCCTTCCTCATACCTAGAGTCGCGCTCTCCTCCCTCCCATCTTTTCCTCGTCTCCTCCCTCCTTCTTTCACTCCCTCCTTCTTTCACTCCCTCATGCTTTCCACTAACTTGCAGCACACATTGGTTTCCTTCTCAGTGAAGACTGAAGGGCTCTTTATTTGTTTTTTATCTGTGTGTGTGTGTGTGTGTGTGTGTGTGTGTTGCTGTGGGAACCAGAGTCTGGCTGGTTTGAGACAATGAGGCTGCCTTCCTTCCTTCCTTCCTTCAAAACATCTGGATTTATTCTAGTTCATCACCAACGCTACATTTTACTAGATTACATTGAACACATCATGTGACCGCATCATTTACCTTCAGCCAGTACTCATGTTCACTGAGCAGAGCCTGAACGCATCATGATGTACCTGAAGGGAACCTCCGCTGGTTCTCCGTTAGCGGTGCTGCTAACGTTACTAGCTCTCCTCCTGTTGGTTCTCCGTTAGCCGTGCTGCTAACGTTACTAGCTCTCCTCCTGTTGGTTCTCCGTTAGCCGTGCTGCTAACGTTACTAGCTCTCCTCCTGTTGGTTCTCCGTTAGCGGTGCTGCTAACGTTACTAGCTCTCCTCCTGTTGGTTCTCCGTTAGCGGTGCTGCTAACGTTACTAGCTCTCCTCCTGTTGGTTCTCCGTTAGCGGTGCTGCTAACGTTACTAGCTCTCCTGTTGGTTCTCCGTTAGCGGTGCTGCTAACGTTACTAGCTCCTCCTGTTGGTTCTCCGTTAGCGGTGCTGCTAACGTTACTAGCTCCTCCTGTTGGTTCTCCGTTAGCGGTGCTGCTAACGTTACTAGCTCTCCTCCTGTTGGTTCTCCGTTAGCGGTGCTGCTAACGTTACTAGCTCTCCTCCTGTTAGTTCTCCGTTAGCCGTGCTGCTAACGTTACTAGCTCTCCTCCTGTTGGTTCTCCGTTAGCGGTGCTGCTAACGTTACTAGCTCTCCTCCTGTTGCTTTAAACACTGATTTGTTGTTTACAAAGTCACATGATCAGACACATGATGTCCTGATCACATGTTCTACTGATCACATGATGTCCTGATCACATGATCTACTGGATACTGGAGAACTCATTTAGACTCAAACTTTCAGAGCCGACATTATGTGCAACAAGGATGAAACTTGCAAAACAAAAGGCTCTGAAACGTGAAGATAAACATCCAGAAACGTTGTCCTCCAAATTATTCTGACCACAGTTTGTTTAAACTGCTACGACGTGCAGAGAGAAATATTTGCAGAGCCGATGACGTCATCTTCTATATGTACTATATACTATATGTTCATAACACCAGACAGGAAGTAGAATAGGTTTCCATAGAGACCGTCTCTAGGTTGTCAGGCTGCTAAATATGTTTTGCAAATCGTCTCCGAACATCAAGGAGACGATTGAGATCTGTCAATTCAATGAAATCCCAATAACTGAGATATCTCTTTAAGCTCTTGAGCATCAGACGTGAGCCGGTCGGGCTGCAGCTGTTGATGACGGCACGTTGAACAGGGAGGGTGTGTCTCTTTGTGTGTGTGTGTGCGTGTGTCTCTTTGTGTGTGTGTGTGTGTGTCTCTTTGTGTGTGTGTGTCTCTTTGTGTGTGTGTGTGTGTGTGTGTGTGCGTGTGCGTGTGTCTCTTTGTGTGTGTGTGCGTGTGTCTCTTTGTGTGTGTGTGTGTGTGTGTGTGTGTGTGCGTGTGTCTCTTTGTGTGTGTGTGTGTGTGTGCGTGTGTCTCTTTGTGTGTGCGTGTGTCTCTTTGTGTGTGTGTGTGTGTCTCTTTGTGTGCGTGTGTGTGTGTCTCTTTGTGTGTGTGTGTGTGTGTGTGTGTGTGTGTGTGTGTGTGTGTGTGTGTGTGTGTGTGTGTGTGTGTGTGTGTGTGTGTGTGTGCGCGCGTGCGTGCAGCTGACGTTTAGTGATTATTCGTCACGTCAGGCTCACATTCCACCGCTCCGTCCTCCGTGACTACACGTTTCTTCTGCCTAGCAACAGCCCGGCCAATTCTGCGTGTGCGCGTGCGTGCGTGCGTGCGTGCGTGCGTGTGTGTGTGTGTGAGAGTGTGTGTGTGTGTGAGAGAGAGAGAGAGAGAGAGAGGCTCTCATTGCCTCCTCAGAGACCAGGAAGTGATGCATTTGTTACATGTCAGATTCATTCATATGTTAATAGACGAATGTTTTATTGTCTGCTTTAGTCGATTTAACTAGAAAAGCCTCCCTTCAAAATTATTTATTAATATTATGTTCCGCTTTCACCAAGTTAAACCTTTTATCAGGTCTTGAACATGACGACCAAATAATAACATGTATTATCTCTATAATACAGTAGTGATGCCCCTAGTGGACACCAGGAGAATAACATGTGTTATCTCTATAATACAGCAGTGATGCCCCTAGTGGACACCAGGAGAATAACATGTGTTATCTCTATAATACAGTAGTGATGCCCCTAGTGGACACCAGGAGAATAACATGTATTATCTCTATAATACAGTAGTGATGCCCCTAGTGGACACCAGGAGAATAACATGTGTTATCTCTATAATACAGTAGTGATGCCCCTAGTGGACACCAGGAGAATAACATGTATTACCTCTTTAATACAGTAGTGATGCCCCTAGTGGACACCAGGAGAATAACATGTTATCTCTATAATACAGTAGTGATGCCCCTAGTGGACACCAGGAGAATAACATGTGTTATCTCTATAATACAGTAGTGATGCCCCTAGTGGACACCTGGAGAATAACATGTGTTATCTCTATAATACAGTAGTGATGCCCCTAGTGGACACCAGGAGAATAACATGTATTATCTCTATAATACAGTAGTGATGCCCCTAGTGGACACCAGGAGAATAACATGTGTTATCTCTATAATACAGTAGTGATGCCCCTAGTGGACACCAGGAGAATAACATGTATTATCTCTGTAATACATAATTAATTGAGTGTGTGTTTCTGTCCCTCTCCGTCTTCAGTACTGGATCAATGAGTTCACCAGCACTCTGGGCATCGGAGTCTTTCACTCAGGGATTGAGCTCTATGGGAGAGGTAAGAAATACGACACCACACGGATCAGCTGACTTCCTGTGGAAGACGTTTTGAACTCACTGTTTGTTTCTTTTGTTTATTTTAGAGTTCGCCTATGGCGGACACCCGTACCCATTCTCAGGGATCTTTGAGATTTCGCCCGGCGACGCAACCGAACTCGGCGAGACGTTCAAGTTCAAGTAAGTGGGCGGTGTTCAGGCGGAGGGGGAGGAGCCTAATCGCATCGATAGCAGAAGGTTACGACACGGCCTCTAAAGGTGTTCTCCCGTTACCTGAGTCACCTGCTGCATGAATAATGATGAGTAATCTATCCAGATGGGCATGGACTACTGTGACTGCAGACTATTAAAGATCTAACTTTAAGAATATGCAGGTTTCTGTAGGCGCTATCAGTACACAGTGAAAATATAATATAGTTACTTTTTCAGTCTCTCTTAAAACTCTCAAACCAGAGCTGGTGATTGTTGGAACAGAGGAAAGACGAACGAAGACGGTTTAATGAATTTTTATTCTGTTTGTCCAGTTTGAAGGAAGTTTGTTTCAACGATCTGAGAGGTAAAATTACTCTGTCAACGGAGTCTGGTGCTATATAACATACGTTAATTTTTACATCGAACTTGGTGAATACATGTTTTATTTGGACCAAACCAGAGGTGAACAGTGAAAGACGAACACGTTGTATTTAGTTTGAATGTTTTACAACGATCAGAGAGGTAAAATGACTTTCTGTGTTTGAGGAGAACATATTAACAGATGTTTCTCTTCTCTAACTCTGATTTAAGGGTTTATTTTAACCAGATTTAGTGTTTGTTGGAAAGACGAACAAAGACGGTTTAACTTTTATTCTGTTTCTGTTTGAAACAGTTTGTTTCAACGAGGTAAAACGACTGTTGTCTGACTGGAGTCTGGTTTCTTTGAGGAGAGCATATTAATGAATTATTACTTAACGCGTTTTGCACGTTAATAAATTACGATAATGACCTGAACCCTGGTTGGTTTTATGTATTATACATTCACTTCACTTCACCGCGAGGCATCGAGCTGGAAAAGAAGCTAAACCGGAAACGAAAGCAGATTTTCAGCTCGGTCACAGACGACGAGTCCGTGTGTTGTTCTGTCCGGAGGCAGAGCGGCTCCAGAAGCACCGTGACCTTTCATCAGGGGTCGTCAGGGTCGCGTGTTCAGCCCTGGTCTGTAAGTCCAGCCGGCGTAATGAGGGCCAACGCCTGGAGAGGAGAACATGTGACCAGACATTTATCATTTCACACTTTTGTCCTCGTGGCGGCGCGACTTGAAATGTTCTCTGGTGATTTTATTTATTTTTTTAAAGCGGTTTGTGGTGTTTTACTGGACTGCAGCATATTGCTCAATGTTTGTTATTGTTTTTGATCAGCAAAATGTTGTAAATATGGCAATATTTTACGCTGGGAAATCTATCAAGCTGAACGATAAGAGTTTAATATTTCCCGTTCAGCGTTGGTATGCAGATGTTAACGTGAATCAGCCAATGCACAAGTTCAGGAAACATTATGGTACCCCCCCCTCCCCCCTCTGTAGAGAAGCCATAGTCCTGGGCAGCACGGACTTCACGGAGGAGGACGTGGAGCGCATCGTGGAGGAGATGGGGAAGGAGTACAAAGGCAACGCCTACCACCTCATGCACAAGAACTGCAATCACTTCTCCTCGGCACTGTCGGAGGTACACACACACACACACACACACACACACACACACACACTCACACTCACACTCACACACACACTCACACTCTCTCACACACACACACACACACACACACTCACACACACACACACACACACACACACACTCACTTCACATTTTACACATTTTGGCCGTTTAACTTACCTGACAGGGAAAAATGATGTGAAATAACCTTTTCTTGGTTTTGTCTTCGTAGTGTTGAACTAGCTGTGCAACTCTTTTCAAACCCTTCCAGACTGACTTATTACAGTTATTTGTCTTTAGTAAAACATAAAATGGCAGCAAAGAATAACTTCAAGCTAAAGACAGAAAGTTGCTAAAATAGTCTGTTCAGAAACGAACCCAACGGCGCCCCCTAGGGAACGGTCCCTAGAACTGTTGACAATGTGAGATGTTCCTTCGTGTTCTTTAAAGAAGCTGATGTGCAAACGGGAGTCGGGGAGCCACCTAGTGCTGAAATACAACATTTATTTGTCTGAAAGGGTGGTGCTCACTCCCCTGTGGAGGGCTGTGGACCTCACCTTGGTGCATTGACAGGAATGTGTGTGTGGGTGTGTGGGTGTGTACTTTCAATCAGCTTATCCTGGTGTGACTAATGAGCAGGGAGTCTTACAGTTAGCATCTAGCACTGAGACGGGGATTAAGACACTGATACAAGCCCAGACATGCAGCGCCAGCTCACACACACACACACACACACACACACACACACACACACACACAGAGGAAACATACGCCGATGCTACACAAACACAGTTAAAAGTGCAGACACTCACACGTACGTGGACACTAATAAATGAAACAGAATGCGTAGAAACAAACACAGGTCTGAGTCCAGAGGGAGGCGGCGCTCCCCCTCAGGACTTGATTCTCACGGTGACCTCGTTAATAAGGGAGGCGGACCTCCAGAGAGGCAGAGGAGAACATGATTGGACACGTGGCTGGTCGTTGTGGCTCTGAGAGATCGAGCGTAACGATTCGTTCTCACACAAAGCGACGCTTTGGCTCCGTGCCGTTGTGTTTGTAGATCATCGAGGGATCGTGTTGTCACATGACTGTTGGTCTCGGATGAAGCAATCATGGCTCCACAGTTTCACAAGTTTCACTGTGGAGCTCAGAATTTAATGTTTTTTACAGAATCTGGTTAAAACAAACGGGCACGGAGAATAAAATGTTCACGATGTGTTCAAACACCCTCGTAAATCTGACGATAGGGACGTTTTTTAAAAAGAAAACATGCTTTGGGGTTCAGGGGGTTAAACCGGAGAAGCTTGTGATTGCTGTTCTAAGAGCTCCTGTTTCTCCCCGGCTCCTCAGATCCTGTGCGGCAGGGAGATCCCCCGCTGGGTCAACCGCCTGGCCTACTTCAGCTCCTGCGTGCCGTTCCTCCAGAGCTGCCTGCCCAAAGAGTGGCTGACCCCGGCCGCCTTACAGTCCAGCGTCAGCCAGGAGCTCCACGGAGGAGGAGGAGGGGAGCTGGAGGAGGCCGAGGACGCCGCGGCCTCGGCCTCCCTGGCGTCCATGTCGCCCTGCTCCCCGTCTTCCTCCTCCAGCCCTTCCTCTTTGCCTCATCATTCCCGCCACCAGCCCCGCCGGTAGACGCCGCTGGGAGGCCTCCGTGAACCCGCTCCGGTCGGTCCGGCATCCAAACCGCCTCCCTTCAAGTCCGTCTCACGTTCACCAGCCACGTCCAGATGTTTCCAGCGGCCAGTCGCTGGATGGTGCTACTCCCCAGTCCAGTTGTGGTTGAAACCAGTGGGGGGGGGGGGGTCCGACCTTCCAACAACCGGATTCATCCGAGATGTTCGGACGTTTCCAAATCCATCAAACAAGAACTTGTGATGGAGAACAAGAAACCAATTTAATAGTTCAGACTTTTCCCTGTTTCTTTTCTTCGGCCTGTTTGACCTCTTCAGCCTGTTTGACCTCTTCGGGCCCCAGACGCCTGTTGGCAGAGCGCTCTAACCGTAAACCGGTGAACGTTGCCGCCGTGTGGGCGACAGGTCTTTGTGTTTTAGGCCGGTGACGTCGTGAGAAAGCAGCAGGTGGAGTTTTGAATCTTGGTCGGTGCATCCGGAACCTCAGCCTTTAATCTGAAAAGCCTCACAGACACAAACAAACTGATCCAGAGCCAGTTGGTGAACACACACCTCAGTTCAGGTCATTTTTACATTTCTTTGCTCCCTTTTTTTTTTAACTGTCCGATCTGTATCAATCCGTCGTGATGTAATTATGAAAAAACAAGTCATTAATTCACCAATAATGTTTAAATTAGAGAAGCCTTTTTGTTACCACGAGTAAAAGAGACCGACTTATTTTTCTCAGTAGCAACCGCCGAGGTGCCTTTGAGCAAAGGTACTACAACCCCGTGTGTATGTGTGCGTGTGTGTGCGTGTGTGTGCGTGTGTGTGCGTGTGTGTGCGTGTGTGTGTGTGTGTGTGTGTGTTTTACAGGACGCTGTCGTCTCGTCCTCGAGTTTCAGTGGCATCTTTTTTTGGTGCAGATTTTAACTTCTGGTAAATAAAAAAACAAACCAGATTGTTTTCAGGATTTAGTTTTCTACCAAACAAATGAGACAAAGTGTTAAAGCAAAGGCTGACGTCCCTCACAAGGGTCCAGGAGACTGAAAGGTATTATTAACTTTATTTTAATGCACGGACACGCTGCTGGTGTCGGCGCCCTCTGCTGGAGGTTTCCCCTCAACCTTCACGGCTCCACATCGTTTACTTCTGTTTTTAAAGGATCGACGTTTCACTCGTCAACCAGCAGCTGCAGAAAACAGTGATTCTACGTTCACGCCTCCACATTTAAAGCACCACAAAGACTTGTCCTACGGGGGGAGCTGGACCTGATTTGTACCTTGTTGTAAAGTTATTAAAGAAAAGTATACAAGCTGTCACTGTGTTTGTGTCCTGCCTGCTTTGGTACTTTATTAGTGTGTTCTTCTGTCGTTCCATCTCTCTCAACATTACATGTTTATTTCCCACACGATGAAACCTGGAGACCGTAGTTCATGCTTTTATTTCTGGTTCAGACCCGTTGGCCAGCACCCCAGGACCCAGACGCCCGTTGGCGAGCACCCCAGACCCCAAACGCCCGTTGGCAGCCCTCCATGCCCCAGACACCCATTGGCGAGCCCTCAGGCCCCAGACCCGTTGGCGAGCCCTCCAGGCCCCAGACCCGTTGGGAGCCTCAGGCCCAGAACCTTGGCGAGCCCTCGAGGCCCCAGACGCCCGTTGGCGAGCCCTCCAGGCCCCAGACACCAGTTGGCGAGCCCTCCAGGCCCCAGACACCCGTTGGCGAGCCCTCCAGGCCCCAGACACCCGTTGGCGAGCCCTCCAGGCCCCAGATACCAGTTGGCGAGCCCTCCAGGCCCCAGACACCCATTGGCGAGCCCTCCAGGCCCCAGACACCCGTTAGCGAGCGCTCCAGGCCCCAGACACCCATTGGCGAGTCCTCCAGGCTCCAGACACCCGTTAGCGAGTGCTCCAGGCCCCAGACACCTATTGGCGAGTGCTCCAGGCCCCAGACACCCAGCTCCTAAGCCTGTTCAAGAGACTCAAAATGACAAAAGAGGCGAAACAACTATGAAGTCTGTCTTGCTCCTATGAAGGAGAGGTGGTGGGGTATTTTAGGGGCCAATTGTCTCATATTCCACCCATGATTGTATTAGCTGTGTAGCTTTTGAGGTCAACAGTAGTCTGACCTTGGTCTTGACCAAGTGATCTTGCATGTGGCTACTTTTTCTAAGAGCTGCAGTCATCCTGTGATCCTATAGCATTTGCGTTCCTCCTATATGTTTTTGAAAGTTTGTTTTAATCAGTCTGTCTGATGTCACAGCTGATGGAGAATATGTTGTGACAAACAGCAGAACATTTGACTCTAACAGGGGCCAAGTTTGTTGAAATATTCTGAACTTCTGCTGCCGTCTCGTGAACAAAGCTGAATATTGTTTCATGGCCTGTGTGAAAAGCTTAATCTATACTTTCTATACTCTGAGTATAGATTCTGTGAAATCGTACTAATTGACTCTTTACCAACCCAGCATGTTATAAAGCAGTTTCTTTTTCTTTGAAAAATATTTATTAGTATTTTGGAAATTTGTGCCCTTATAGGTGGCTTGAAATACAGAGTGTATCTGAGCTTCACCCAGATTCTGACATAAAAAATTAAAAAATTAAAAAAAAAAATATATATATATATAAGTGACAAATATCCAACCGAATAATATGTTCGGTATTTGTTATTACTATTTTTTTATATATATATTTGGATGTCTGTGTTATGAACAAATAAAGGTGCATGAGGCAAGCGTGTTTACAGATATAAAAGTAAAAATAAAACAAAAAAATATAGCACAAGTCGGCTCTCACCAAATTACGTATGAATGACATGACAATGTTATGCTTTCCTGGTTATTCTGAACCACAATCCTTTAGCACAGCAGATATATGAACAAGAGGGTCAAAGTTCAAGGTGCCATGTTATGAGGAAGTAGTATGTCCTAATTAAATGCATTAGGCTGCAGTATGTCCTAAAAGTAAATGATTTGGAACGCAGCTTAATTAAGACTGATGCGTGGGTAAGTCGTCCCGCCCCAACAGGTTCAACCAGATCAACAAAGTGGAGTGAAGAATAAAAACACTCCCAGGTCAGACTCTGTTGTCTTAGTGAATGTTTTTATTCAAGATAAACTCTACACAACATTTGCTGCAAAGGTTTCTGCTTGATCATCTGTTCCCTACTAGTCTACATATACAAGAAGTCAAGGGGACAAAGAGGGGCGGTCATGGATCCTCTGAACTATCTGGTCTCAACAACAGAATCCAGACTGTTGTCATAGCAACTCTTTACAAGTTGTAATGATTTTCCCACAGATGCTGGATTTGATCCTGAAAGACTCTTGTTTGAGCTGTGAGGAGGTTTCTGTGCACGATGACATTTGATCCTGTGAACGCAGCTCAGCCTGAGACTCAGTCCAACCAGTCAGACTGCATACTCTGATAGTGACGTGAGGACACACTCTCTCTGATGAAGGAGAAGAAGCTGCGTCACTTCACTTCGTCTGATGGAAGTTTAAGTTGAAGTGAAGCACGAAGCTCCTTTTCTACACAGACCTGCTGAGGACAGAAGAGAGCTGCACACTGATGAAGTCCATGGCTAAAAGATCAGTAAGTAGAGCTGTGATTGGTTGAAATGATGTTATTGATTGTTGTGAACGTGTGAATGTTTAAAGCTGCTTCCAAACACAAACGTCAGCTGGGAAACAAGATGGCCGCCTGTGTGAGCAGGCAGAGAGAAGCTGCTGTTAGTCTGAATGTTGAAGTCCAGATGAAGTGTTGCTTTGAATAATGACACTGTGATGAAGAAGAGGAGTTCAGTCTGATCTGGGGTCTGTCAGGACTCTTACTGACGTGGAGGGGAAGGTAGCAGCCGGTGGAGCACTAGGACCCAGCAGGGACCAGAGAGCTCACCTGGGTCTTTGTTCCTGCACTGAAACACACCTGAGAGACTCTGTTTGCTCTCACCTGCTGCTTTCAGTCCTTTAACCTGTAGCGCCATTTGTATCATATTTGCTACATGAGTTTTAGAGACCTCTACGTCATTAATAAGAGCAATACTTTCCTTAAAATCCTGTTGCATACAATCCTATACATGTCTTCTGCCATCTAGTGGATTTTCCATGCACTGCAGGAAGTAGCAGGCATTTAAATACCATTTCCAAAATGGCAGCTGCGTGAGACTTTTTACCATTTTATAAAGATTTATTTTCAAAGTGTGCACATTAATCAGCAGGTTGTAGTTAACCTTTTCTTAACTCAACTGTCTGAGACACTTTTTCTATTGAACTTTTCTCTTCAGACGTTTAGTTAAAGAGGAGTAAATAGTAAATAGTGTTTCCTCGTGTGCTTTGAGTTTTAACTGTAAAAACAACTGAAGTCACAATTAACAAAAGGTTTGTTCACTTCAGTCTTTAGTCTGAGCAACAACAAGCCAAAGGGAATCAGCTGATAGGAAACAGAGAGGAGCAGCTGAGTCAGGAGAGATGATGATGATGGTGATGATGATGGTGATGATGATGCATGATGGTGATGATGATGATGATGGTGATGATGATGATGATGATGATGATGATGATGATGATGATGTACTGATCAATGATTGGACTGATGCTTTCAGCTCTGCTCTCAGTGTTTCCTCTACAGATGAAGGTAGAAAGTCTCTGAATTCAGCAGCAGCTCACAAGGTCACATGATTGATTTTGGATTATTGGACTAGCTGCCACTGCATGCTCTGACTGGATGTAGTAGACTTGGAAAAAGAGGAACATTTCAAAAATTGAAGAGCTTTTCAAAGTCAGTCAGATAGAAGTGAAAAGTGACGTCATCCCCAAAGAAAGTTAAATAAAAAGCCCCATGAAGTGTCTTCCTCTCGTCTTCAAACAAGCCAAAAGACTAAAGAGCTTGTGAATGTCATGTCTTAGATACGACTCTGCAGCTCAAAGTGACAACAACATGGAAACTGTCCCATGAGTGTATTTAGTATTGAGGTGAATGAGCTCTGTGTGTTTGTCATGATGAAGATAAATAATGTGTGAGCTCTCCCAGCAGGTTGTTGTGTTTGTGTGAAGGTGTGGACTCTGCTATGAATCAGTGTGAGGACAGAGAGGAGGGAGTCCCTCCCTCTAAAACCACTCTGTGTGGGGACCATGACAGCCAGACCACAGCTCAGAGGTGAGAAGACCATCTCTACCTGTCCATGACTCTTCTCCATGTCAAAGTCTTTGATTCACTGACTCTGGTTCTACATATGTGACCAGGATCCATCAGAGACCAGACTGTCCTGGACCTGGATCTGGATCTGGACCTGAACCTGGACCTGGACCTGGACCTGGACCTGGATCTGGATCTGGACCTGAACCTGGACCTGGACCTGGACCTGGACCTGAACCCAGCTGTGTGTCCATGAAGAGTGATCAGTCTAAAGACGCTCTGATTGACTTCAGAGATGGACGCCGTTCTTATGACCCAGAGTAAGTTCTTAAAACAGATGAAACAGACTAACTGTTCTGATTCTCAGTTATGTAACACAAAATTGGCCGTGCAGCATTTACAGTGTTGCTTTCATGATGATCAATCATTACAGAACTCAATATATTTAACTAACTGGTCTGTATGTCTTTGTGTGTAAGTGTTGTGGCTGAATTTCTTTTGTTTATTGCGTATTCTGCTCGATGATGGCTAACTTCCTTAAAACCTGATTCTATATAAACTTAATAGCTATTTCCTATCCGACTGCTAGTGAGGCGCCACAGGCACTCACTTACGGACCTCAGTAATTGACCACCCACAGAATACCAGAGAGATTGGATCAAAGTTCAATTCACGTAGATTTATTTGCAATGCACAGATTACAAACGAACCAAGTTGGGTCCAGGCATACAACAACTCGCGAACATTCAGATGGACATAGATTTATAATGCAATGCACGGGTTTGGTACGGCCCACTGCTCCACCCCTTAACCCCGCCCCGGTGGCCATCTTTTCCCCTTCGTATAGGGTGACCTCATACCTCACGCACGCCATGCTCCCCAGTTGACGCCGCCTCAATACAGAAACTGATTACTTCACTGTCTGCCTCCCATTCTTACCTTCCCTCGTCATAACATTCAACCGCTACTCGTCATAATATCTAGTCCTTCCCTAGTCCTCGGGGTCTGAATCGCTTTAAACACCAGCTGGGGGCCAAGGCGCCATCTCTACCGGCCCACGCTAGAATGTGCAAGGCCAACGCGACTTTATCTCCTGCTGAGCCTTGTGTCAGAGAGCCGTTTGCAGGCTTCCTTTACACGCAGTTCCCTGTGTCTCAACTGTGTGCCCTCCCCTACTAAGCTTATCTCCTCAGACTAATTAAACACTGTTCTCTATGTGGGTCGCTTACAGATTCACATACATATAACTCATAATAATACTATGTCAATGATTAACAGATACAGTATATGTAACTATGAATATTGTGCTCTTAATAACCCGGATATATGTGTTAATGTGGCTTCATAGTTTCACTACGCACAAGACATGTATTAACCACAAACATAAACATTTTCCCTTCCACATAAACCATGAACTGTAAACAGTCTCTGGTGCAAACACAATGTGAGGTCATTCCTCCACAGAGTCAAACAGGAGACGTCAGATTTTCACAGAGCTGCAGAGTTCTCGACACATGACCGGGACTAACTTCAAAAGTCTTCAGAATAGCTCCAGAGTTCTGGGGACTAGCTGAAGAGGTTTGGAGAGTAGATTCAGAAGATTATGTATCAGATTCAGAGGTCTGAGGAATAGCTGCAGAGGTTTTCGGACTACATGCAGAGGTCTGGGATTAAGTTATAAAGCTATGCAGACTGGTGCCAGAATTTTGGCAGACGTCTGGAGACAGAGTGCAGTTTGAAGAGTCAGTGGTTTAAAAGAGTTGCCTGTTGGAGGTAGTCCTTATCAATCCCAGTTTTTATTGGAAACTAGACTTTTTTGTTTCGACTCTTGCAAAGATTTGAACTGATATAGAGACTCATTCAATCATTGGTGGTTGAACTTTGGGTTTTATAATGTGCACTGAATGTATAATACACTGGTGAACTTTGAATTATTGTGTGCTTTGTATTTTTTGCTGTCTGCTGGTTATATTTGGAAGATCCTGAATATAACTGGCTCTCCAGCAGCAAGTCAAACCGCTACAATATTTGACTTTTTTAGTTATTGTGACTCATTGTAATGACTAGTTGGTTGAATAGGAAAATAACAAGTCACCATAAAGCAGCTCTGTCTTCTTTACCATTAAATACATGTTTTAATGGTAATAACATAACTTTTATCCTACAATAAAACTAGTGAAAGCAGAATACAAATCTTGTATGTTCAGTAAATGTCAGTGTTTCTATCAGTTCACAGCAGCAGAGAGAAAAGTCTCCTGAACCCAGCTGTGTGTCCATGAAGAGTGATTGGTCTAAAGACGCTCTGATTGACTTCAGAGATGGACGCCGTTCTTATGACCCAGAGTAAGTTCTTAAAACAGATGAAACCGATGACTAACTGTTCTGATTCTCAGTTATGTAACAGATAATTGAAACTAAACTTTTACTGGCCAATAAAACTAGTGAAAACAAAAAGACTAATCTTGTATGTTCAGTAAATGTCAGTGTTTCCATCAGTTCACAGCAGCAGAGAGAAAAGTCTCCTGAACCCAGCTGTGTGTCCATGAAGAGTGATTGGTCTAAAGACGCTCTGATTGACTTCAGAGATGGACGCCGTTCTTATGACCCAGAGTAAGTTCTTAAAACAGATAAAACAGACTAACTGTTACACAGAAGGTCGTCCTTCATCTACAGTCTTTAGTATCTGTTTTTTCTAATGATTAATCATGACAGGACACAACATCTTTAACTAATTGTTGTATTTGTGTTTTAATATCATGAACAATAAACAGTCTATGGTGCAAACACAATGTGAGCTGATTGTTCATGACTCCTCCACAGAGAGGACCAGCAGAGCTCAGAGGGTCCCAGAGGTCAGTCTGCCCAGCATCATCAGACACACCTGGACTCCATATTTATGGTCTGTACATGTACAACTACTTTTATATCTATTCTGTTCACAATCATCTCCATGCTGCACTTTGTAGACCAGTGGATTGTCAGTCTGTCCAACATGGATCTGATGTTTGGTTCCATGGTTTTAGTTTGTGTCATTCATATAATATTCTGTTCCAGCTGCTGGAGGAGAACATCCTCACTTTTGTGAAGAACGAGCTGAAGAAGATCCAGAAGGTTGTGTGTTCAGATTACCCAGAATGCTTAGAGAGTCAGAGGGAGGATGAGGAGGTGTTGGACGGTGAGGATGAAGAGCAGAGGAGGAGCAGCAGAGAGGCATTTCAGAAGATCTCACTGCACTTCCTGAGGAGGATGAAGCAGGAGGAGCTGGCTGACTGTCTGCAGAGCAGTAAGAGGATTTCTCTAAAGATTTAACATGCTGGATAAATGGGACGTTTACTAATGTCTCAAGAGATGGACCAGAATATATTCATAGACTCATTCTTTGAGGAAATGACATGTTGAAATATATTCTTTGACTCATTGATCTTCTTTGTTGTGTTCATTCAGGACTTCTTGCTGCAGTTTGTCAGCGTGAACTCAAATCTAACCTGAAGAAGAAGTTCCAGTGTGTGTTTGAGGGGATCGCTAAAGCAGGAAACCCAACCCTTCTGAACCAGATCTACACAGAGCTCTACATCACAGAGGGAGGGACTGCAGAGGTCAATGATCAACATGAGGTCAGACAGATTGAAACAGCATCCAGGAAACCAGACAGGCCAGAAACAACCATCAGACAAGAAGACTTCTTTAAAGCCTCACCTGGAAGAGAGGAACCAATCAGAACAGTGATGACAAAGGGAGTGGCTGGCATTGGGAAAACAGTCTTAACACAGAAGTTCACTCTGGACTGGGCTGAAGACAAAGCCAACCAGGACATCCAGTTCACATTTCCATTCACCTTCAGAGAGCTGAATGTGCTGAAAGAGAAGAAGTACAGCTTGGTGGAACTTGTTCATCACTTCTTCACTGAAACCAAAGAAGCAGGAATCTGCAGGTTTGAAGAGTTCCCGGTTGTGTTCATCTTTGACGGTCTGGATGAGTGTCGACTTCCTCTGGACTTCCACAACAATGAGATCCTGACTGATGTCACAGAGTCCACCTCAGTGGATGTGCTGCTGACAAACCTCATCAGGGGGAAACTGCTTCCCTCTGCTCGCCTCTGGATAACCACACGACCTGCAGCAGCCAATCAGATCCCTCCTGAGTGTGTTGGCATGGTGACAGAGGTCAGAGGGTTCACTGACCCACAGAAAGAGGACTACTTCAGGAAGAGATTCAGAGATGAGGAACAGGCCAGCAGGATCATCTCCCACATCGAGACCTCACGAAGCCTCCACATCATGTGCCACATCCCAGTCTTCTGCTGGATCACTGCTACAGTTCTGGAGGATGTGTTGAAGACCACAGAGGGAGGAGAGCTGCCCAAGACCCTGACTGAGATGTACATCCACTTCCTGGTGGTTCAGTCCAAAGTGAAGAAGGTCAAGTATGATGGAGGAGCTGAGACAGATCCACACTGGAGTCCAGAGAGCAGGAAGATGACTGAGTCTCTGGGAAAACTGGCTTTTGATCAGCTGCAGAAAGGGAACCTGATCTATGAATCCGACCTGACAGAGTGTGGCATCGATATCAGAGCAGCCTCAGTGTACTCAGGAGTGTTTACACAGATCTTTAGAGAGGAGAGAGGACTGTACCAGGACAAGGTCTTCTGTTTCGTCCATCTGAGTGTTCAGGAGTTTCTGGCTGCTCTTCATGTCCATCTGACTTTCATCAACTCTGGTGTCAACCTGCTGTCAGAAGAACAAACAACCTCCCTGTTGTCTAAAGTCTTTAGTGACAAACCTAAACCAAGACATCTCTACCAGAGTGCTGTGAACAAGGCCTTACAGAGTCCAAATGGACACCTGGACTTGTTCCTCCGCTTCCTCCTGGGTCTTTCACTGGAGACCAATCAGACTCTCCTACGAGGTCTGCTGACACAGACAGGAAGTAGCTCACAGACCAACCAGGAAACAGTCCAGTACATCAAGAAGAAGATCAGTGAGAATGTTTCTCCAGAGAAAAGCATCAATCTGTTCCACTGTCTGAATGAACTGAATGATGGTTCTCTAGTGGAGGAGATCCAACAGTCCCTGAGTTCAGGACATTTCTCCACAGATAAACTGTCTCCTGCTCAGTGGTCAGCTCTGGTCTTCATCTTACTGTCATCAGGAAAAGATCTGGAGGTGTTTGACCTGAAGAAATACTCTGCTTCAGAGGAGGCTCTTCTGAGGCTGCTGCCAGTGGTCAAAGCCTCCAACAAAGCTCTGTAAGTAAAGAGAGAGTTAGATTCATATATCATAACTTAAATACGCTGCTATCTTCTCTACTTATTGTTTATCTTTCTCTTCATCATTGTCCCTTCAGACTGAGTGACTGTAACCTCTCAGAGAGAAGCTGTGGAGCTATGTCCTCAGTCCTCAGCTCCCCATCCTCTAGTCTGACAGAGCTGGACCTGCGTAACAACAACCTGCAGGATTCAGGAGTGAAGCTGCTGTCTGCTGGACTGGAGAGTCCACACTGGACACTGGAAACTCTCAGGTCAGGATTTTTTAAAAGATGTTTAGATGTGTCTCTAAACTATCAGCTCCATTCAGTGTAAACAGACTCTCTCTTTCTGAATCTTTGAATTTGTTCATCAGGATTTCAGATTTCATGAACCACTTTTCCACCAGGAAATGAACCAGAACTCTGGAACCAGAGGAACTAGTCTCAGAGACTAAACAAGAGTCCAAATGTCCTTTTAGTGAATTTCCGTTTGTGTTTCCATCACATCATAAGAACTTTGTAGAATAGACACATTAGATCCTCAGTGGATTAAAAAACGATGGCGGCGTTTGAAACACAATTTTCCTTCACAATAAAACATCACAGGGTCGTCTTGTTGTTCCTCTTATTTATGCTTTGTGATGTTATGTTTCATATAATTAATGAATGAAAAGGAGAAATGCAGGAAAAGAGACTGAAAACATGAATGTGTGTCTCTACAGTGACGATCTGCTGAGAGTTTGATGGTTGTTTATTTCTGATTTAGAACTAACAAACATGGATTCAGAATATACAGTTTAATTGATATTTTTCTCTCACTTTGTCCTCTCTCTCTCTCTCTCTCACACTCTCTCTCTCTCTCTCACACCCATTAGCTCACTCACAGAACCTTTTTTCTTCTCTTACGAGTCAGGAAAACAGAAAAGCTTAAATTTGTGTCAGTACTTCTAGTTTACAGTAGAGAACACTGAACTGCAGTTTTATCTAGGACTTTGTGAATAAGATGTGTGTGCGTAACTGTTAAACCTTGAAACTGAAGACCTGTGCGCCGGTGATCTTCAGGAATGTGAGATAACACAGGGGCCTCCCTAAGCTGTTAGTTTGGGGTAAGTTACAGTTCAAAGGTCAAAGGACAAGACCGTTGATTACATCTCAAAGCTGTATAAAGTAGGTTGTGACTTGTAGAGTGTTGATACATTTGCGACAGACTGCAGAGCGTGTAGTCGTTGTGAATCTCTCCCTCGCAAGAATAAAAGAGGACAAAGACAAACTTGATTTTCTAAAGACTTTATCTATTTCTAAACTTCAGCTTCTTCTCCTGATTAACGTACAAATCTTCCACAACACTTGTTTAGAGTTAAACTGCAATCATTTTATTCACTTTCACTGAACAAATTATCTTTGTTCTTTCTGATTCTACTTTAGTCCAGACTCATTATCAAAGAGGATTTCATTTTAACACAAATGTTATTTTCTTCTTGTTGATTGTTGTCTCTTCAGACTGAGTGGCTGTAACCTCTCAGAGAGAAGCTGTGAAGCTCTGTCCTCAGTCCTCAGCTCCCAGTCCTCTAGCCTGAGAGAGCTGGACCTGAGTAACAACAACCTGCAGGATTCAGGAGTGAAGCTGCTGTCAGCTGGACTGGAGAGTCCACACTGGACACTGGAAACTCTCAGGTCAGATCAAGTTAGTTTGTCTGAAATTATTTAATGTGTCTCTAAACTATCAGCTCCATTCAGTGTAAACAGACTCTCTCTTTCTGAATCTTTGAATTTGTTCATCAGGATTTCAGATTTCATGAACCACTTTTTCACCAGGAAATGAACCAGAACTCTGGAACCAGAGGAACTAGTCTCAGAAACTAAACTACAGTCCAAAAGTCCTTTTTATGATTTTCCGTTTATATTTCCATCACATCATAAGAACCTTATAGAACAGACATATTAGATCCACAGTGGATTAATAAACGATGGCAGCGTTTGAAACACAATTTTCCTTCACAATAAAAGATCACAGGGTCGTCCTGTTGTTCCTCTTATTCATGCTTTGTGATGTTATGTTTCATATAATTAATGAATGAAAAGGAGAAATGCAGGAAAAGAGACTGAAAACTTGAATTTATTTCTCTACAGTGATGATCTGCTGAGAGTTTGATGGTTGTTTATTTCTGATTTAGAACTAACAAACATGAAATCAGAATGTAAAGTTTGATTAATTTCTCTTTCTCTCTTTCTCATTTACTCATTAGCTCACTCGTCCTGACGCTTGTTTACAACATTTATTTTTCTCTCTCGAGTCAGGGAAACAACAGAAACTCTTGAATTTGTATTTAACACTAATAAACATCATTAAATATCCACCCCTCATCCTGATATTGATACTACAGTACTTCCTGTTTACAGCAGAGAACACTGAACTGAATTGTTATCGTGTTTAGAGTAAAACAGCAAGAATGTTATCCACTTTAACGGAACAAATTATCTTTGTTCTTTCTGATTCTGCTTTAGTACAGACTCATTATCAAAGAGGATTTAATTTGAACACGAATGATATTTTCTTCTTGTTGATTGTTGTTTCTTCAGACTGAGTGTCTGTAACCTCTCAGAGAGAAGCTGTGGAGCTCTGTCCTCAGTCCTCAGCTCCCAGTCCTCTAGTCTGAGAGAGCTGGACCTGAGTAACAACAACCTGCAGGATTCAGGAGTGAAGCTGCTGTCTGCTGGACTGGAGAGTCCTCACTGTGAACTGGAATCTCTCAGGTCAGGATTTTTCAAAAGATTCAACTAACGGACACGGATAAACTCGTATCCTGGATCAGATTGTCTTAAGATGTGACATGTGTGTTGTTTTGTGTGTTTGCAGGCTGTCAGGCTGTCTGATCTCAGAGGAAGGCTGTGCTTCTCTGGTCTCAGCTCTGAGCTCCAACCCCTCCCATCTGAGAGAGCTGGATCTGAGCTACAATCATCCAGGAGACTCAGGAGTGAAGCTGCTGTCTGCTGGACTGGAGGATCCACACTGGAGACTGGAAACTCTCAGGTATGAAGAGGCCTGCTGCAGCCACAGACAATCAGTCTGATAGAGGAGGTAGAGCTGGAAACCTTTTCTCTGTCACACTTTCAGCCTGGTTAATATGACCCTGACACACCAAGCTGACCTCAAACTACCAGAGACTCATCAAACTGTTTGTGTCCCACATCAGACCATCAATACAGACAGAAGTAGTCACGGAACAGTAGCCAGGATGAGCCAGAACAGGGAGGGAAGGTGATGAAACTGTTGTGTTTCAACATTATAAAATAGGACAGTGGTGAATCCTGACACGTTGACGGCATCATGGTGGGTTAACATGCATCAACGTCGTCACGCTGCAGGTTTGTGGACTCATATCAAACAATAGTTGGATGTTTTGATGCTCGTCATCTGCCTCCAGTGTGTGTTTCCCTTTAGTCCAGACATTATTGTGAAAAGACAAACAGAGTTCAGCTTCACCTGGTGTTGGTTAGTTTTGCACTGAGAGCCAGTTCCCTGGCTGATCAGAGTCGACTTGTTGAAACTACAGGTGACAGTCGGCCACAGACGCTCAGTGAAGAACCAACAGCTGATTGTGGACATGGTGTCAGAGCCCAAAGAGGTTTCTTTAGGACTGGACCAAAGTTATAGGGGGACACAGGCAGTGCTCTGTGGCTGCAGACGGACTTGAGCTGTAATATTTTCACCCCCAGATTACAGATAATAGAAACCAGTGTTGACTGTTGCTAGGAGACGGGATGTGAACAGCAGGGTCAAAGTCAGACTCTTTGTACATCCAACCATCCCCCCGACCTCCTCCATCAGAGGGTTTGTGGTGCTGTAGTGATTTCAGGCTCCTTTCTCCTTTACTTCTGAGAGACAACAGTCATTATTACACAAACACAAGAGGGCGCTAGTCAGGACCCAAACATCCAACAATCCATACTTCTATATTGACAACGGATCAGCTGACTCTGTGTGACGGTGAAGAGTCGTGTGGTGGTGATGAGCCCACAGAGAATTGTCTCCATCTCTACAGCTCTACAGAGCCTTTTAGTCTCTTTTAGCTCCTAGTTTTGGTTCTGCAGCACATTTCCTGTTTGGTTCAGTCTCAGTGTTTCCAGCAGCTGTTTTCATCCAACAAGCTGTGATGAAGCCACTGTTCACTACCTGCTCAGCAGCAAACAGCAGACAGACTCATTAGAGACCAGCTGGTGAACATAGTGGAGCATTTAGCAGCTAAAGAGACAGATGTTTCCCTCAGGAGGTGGTGGAGACCAAACACAGAGCAAAAAGAGACAGATGTTTCCCTCAGGAGGTGGTGGAGACCAAACACAGAGCTAAAGAGACAGATGTTTCCCTCAGGAGGTGGTGGAGACCAAACACAGAGCTAAAGAGACAGATGTTTCCCTCAGGAGGTGGTGGAGACCAAACACAGAGCTAAAGAGAAGAGAATAGTGGACTTCCATTCATCAGGTGACACTGTAGTGATCTGCTATGTTACCACCTGGCTCAAGGATGGCAACTAAAAGGGAGGCCACACACAGACATTTAACCCAAAACAGTTTTATTTGGTGCTGTACAACTTCAGCACAGTTGAGGTGAGGCTGGTGCAGCAGGCCCTGCCGAGAGAGAGAGACCGAGACTCTCTGAAGTCCGGCCTTTTATTGTCTTCTTGGAGGCCTCCAATCAGATGGGCTGGTCCCTGCTCCTCCCACCAGGAAACCCCTTAACAGGACACAGCCAGTAGAGCGGCAGGGTCGTCACAGCTCTCACTACCAAGGGAGGTTATTACGTTACTCCACGACACCCCCCCGGCCCTGTCACAGACACACACCCGCTTGTGAACCAACCCGCTCTCTTCACCTGTCGTGAAATGGTGACAAAAGCTGAAATGCGGGTCGCTCAGTGCTGAAGATGGTGTTAGATGATGGTGAACCGATCTTCCGGTCGGAGCCGAAGGTTTGCGTCCGTCTTCTTTGTTTTGTCCTTTTTAAAGTCCGTATTACCGAGAGTTCGGGTTGTTGCTCATCGTGAATCCTCCAGGCAATGATGAACTGAGCGTATTCGGTAAGTAAGGCACGGACTGGACTTACTGGACTGGACGCACCTGACTAGCAGACACTCCGGTAAAAGCCGTGAGAGACCCTTTTTGTTTCGGAGTGTTATTTTTTCCCCTTCTGGAGTTGAACTGCACAAAACTGACTGAACTGAATTGTTAATACAAATGCATTTACATTGAGAACTACCTGGTGTGGTGTTTCATTGTTTGGTGGCCTGTACTAAATGTTTTGCTTTTGGAAATGTACCTTGGAGGGTTCAAGATATGAGTAGTGTGTTGGTGTTCATCGTTCTCTATACTTGAGCCCTTTGTGCGGTTGACTAACACTAAATATTGTCTCACAAACCTGAAGAAAATATTGTTAGCTGCAGACCTAACTGGCCCCCAAGCAACCAGTCGTACCGTTACATCACAAACACAAAGAGTCCTGATGAAGCATCATGTTGATGTGTAACTGCTGGATGTGGAAGCAGCTGGTTGATATCATGTCAGACACAACTACTTCATAAGCTGATAATATGTCAGATGTTGTGTTTACAGCTTGTTTTCACTGAACCACAAGTGGACAAAGAAATCAATAATGCAGATTTAAACATTTGATTTATGACTGACTGGTGGAGGAAACTGAGTCTGAAATGGATGATGATTGTTAACATAATACTGATCATAATATATCATGAATAAGTGAACATGATGAGCTGTCGTCATCGGCCAATCAGAAGGAGCTCCATGAAGTAACAGAATATGAGCTGATTAATAATAAGTGCTCCATGTGAACATGAATAACAAAGCTCTGTGTATGAGAGCGATGTCATGTCCATGTCTCCATGCTGCTCTGCCCCCCCCCCCCCCTCCCCTCCCCCCCCCCTCCTCCTTTCAGGGCGGAGCCTGCTGGAGTCCGATGGCTCAGACCAGGTCTGAGGAAGTGTAAGTGGGCTTTGAATTTGATTCATGAAAACAAAGCAGCACACATTCAACCATCTTCAGACTGTGACATCACTCATTCACATCTCTGATGTCATCATCAAAGTGTCAGTAGATGAACAGATGATAGATTAATAACTGCAGCTGTATTGTGTCTTGTTCTCTCATCAGATTCCTGTGAACTCACACTCGACACAAACACAGTAAACAGAAACCTCAAACTGTCTGACAACAACAGGAAGGTGACCAGTGTGGAGGAGGATCAGTCATATCCTGATCATCCAGACAGATTTGACTACTGGTCTCAGCTGCTGTGTAGAACTGGTCTGACTGGTCGCTGTTACTGGGAGGTCGAGTGGAGAGGAGACGTTTCTATATCAGTGAGTTACAGAGGAATCAGGAGGAGAGGAGACAGTGAAGACTGTTGGTTTGGATGGAATGATCAGTCCTGGAGTCTGGTGTGTTTTAGTGGTGGTTACTCTGTCTGTCACAATAAGACAAGAACACCCATCACCTCCTCCTCCTCCTCCTCCTCCTCCTCCTCCTCCTCCTCCTCCTCCTCCTCCTCCTCCTCCTCCTCCTCCTCCTCCTCCTCCTCCTCCTCCCCCTCTGGTAGAGTAGCAGTCTATGTGGACTCTCCTGCTGGCTCTCTGTCCTTCTACAGAGTCTCCTCTGACACACTGATCCACCTCCACACCTTCAGCACCACATTCACTGAACCTCTTTATCCTGGGTTCAGGTTCTGGTCCTGGTTCAGGTCCAGGTCTGGTCCCTCAGTGTCTCTGTGTTCTCTGGAGGAGGGAGAGTCTCCTCCTGGTAGAGAAACCTTCTCTGTGACCAGATAGTTCAGTCTGTACAGGATCAACACAGCTGATGTTAGTTGGTACCAACCTGGTCTCTCAGTGGTTGTAGATGCAGGTGGAGCAGGTGAGGGGTACCTGAGCTGGTCTGGACTCTGGGGGGGTGAGAGCTCTCTGGACTTGTGGTGTTGCAGATGGATGTCTGAAAGAGCTGAGCGAGGTCCATGTGATTACCTGAAATGATCTGTTGTCTGAGAGAAGCTGTGAAACATCTTTTACTTTGTGTATAAAACTGAACTCTGTTGTCTTGAAACATTTGTTTGTGTGAAGAAAAACCTACGAATGTAAACAAGAGTCTTTCTGGATCAGATTCAGCATCACAACTTGTAAAGAGTTGTTTTGATTTGAACAAACTAAATTCATCATCTTTGATCATCGTGTAACAAATGAACAAACTTTGATAAGTGACGTTGAAATAAAAAGAAATCAAAGTTTTGGATGATTCTAGATAATAAACCACATAAACATCACGTCAAAGCAAAAATGTCCAAATCCATCACAGCAGTGTATAAAATGAAGGATTTGTTAGATCCAGCTTCATTGTTCACGTTGTATTGTTCACTTTTACTTCCATTCATCACTGACTGTGAGCTAGTTTGATGAAACTCATAGAAACAAATCAAAAGAGACAAAAGAAGTTTGAACCAGACTTCTGATCCAGAACCAGCTCAATAAGTTACTATTGATTTATTACCCATTTACCCTTTTTATTCTTTTATTTGTGTTATTACTGATCATGTGTTCATTTAATGACGATAATGTTTCAGTGATCTTCATTCATGTATTAATGTGTGATCATATATGCTTTATAATCACAGATGGTTAAGATGAGTAAATGAGATAATCTTGGTTTAACATACTTTGGTCTGATCTTTGTCAGAGTCAGGAACCAGGACTTGGCTTTTTTAGGATTCTTTTCAGGCTCCTGGTTTGGAGTCTTTTTGACGAGGCTTATTGGTGATCTTAACTTTTGAGGTTTTTTACATTTTATCTTTTCTTTTCTTTACTTTTTGCATCATCTGTTTTTGTAACCTTTAATCTTTTTATTGTAAAAACAAATAAAACTGGTTTGTATTTTGTACATTCCAACCAAAGTCCAGTGTTGCTCGTCTCTGAGGGCGTCTGCGTCGTCTCCATGAGGTCAGAGAGCTCTTCTCCTGGGATAGGCTGACAGTAGTGAATGATTGGTTCACTGCTGAAGGTTCCCAACCACACGGGGTTCTTCCTCCGGCGGCGGCCCTTTAAACAGGAGGCAAAACTCCGGGCCGCAAAGACTCGGACCCAGACACCCGTTGGCGAGCGCTCCAGGACCCCGATTTGGCCTTTGATAAGCTTTTTCTGAGTAAAGATTCTGTGAATGTTTGTGGTGATGACTGGTTTTATAAAGCAGACTTTCTGTCTCCTTGAGAAATACTTTAATATCAGGTTTATTAAAATTATTGAAATGTGTGCCCTTATAAGTGGTGGGGGCTTGATATACAGAATGTATCTGAGCTTTACCCAGATTCTGACGTGATGTGTATATGCAAATATATATACATGTATGTATGTGTATATATATATAGATATATATATATATATATCTATATATATATATGTATATATAAATATATATATATATATATAAATAAATAAATATAAATATATATAGATATATATATATAAATATAAATATATATATATTAATATACATATATAAATATATGTATATAAATATACATATATATATATATATATATATATAAATGTATATATAAATATATATGTGTATATATATATATATATATTTATATATATATATATATACACACACATGTATATACATACATATATATATACACATATATATATATATATATATATATGTATGTGTATACATGTCCCCGTGTGCTGCAGGAGCTCCAGTACTCCCACCTCATCCTGAGCACTGGGACCGATGGAGCGTTCCCCGGGAAGTTCAACACCGTGGCCTCGTACCAGACGGCCGTCCAGAGGTACGAGGACCTCGTCGTGTGTGTGTGTGTGTGTGTGTGTGTGTGTGTGTGTGTGTGTGTGTGTGTGTGTGTGTGTGTGTGTGTAGGTCCAGGCTGCAGACTCGGTGTTGGTGGTTGGAGGAGGGTCGACCGGTGTAGAGATGGCTGCTGAGATCAAGACAGAGTATCCAGACAAGAAGGTGACGACGATCAAAGTATATAAATGTAGTAAAGGAACACTTCATCCTTCAGTTTATCACAAACATTCATCACATAAAGGAACACTTCATCCTTCAGTTTATCACAAACATTCATCACATAAAGGAACACTTCATCCTTCAGTTTATCATAAACATTCATCAAATAAAGGAACACTTCATCCTTCAGTTTATCATAAACATTCATCAAATAAAGGAACACTTCATCCTTCAGTTTATCATAAACATTCATCACATAAAGGAACACTTCATCCTTCAGTTTATCATAAACATTCATCACATAAAGGAACACTTCATCCTTCAGTTTATCATAAACATTCATCAAATAAAGGAACACTTCATCCTTCAGTTTATCATAAACATCCATCACATAAAGGAACACTTCATCCTTCAGTTTCACACACACAATGTGTATTAAGTACTCGAGTATTCTAGTCTCATATTTGTCTGGCGGTCAGTTTGCTGTCACGGCCACTAGAGGGCAGCGTGTGTTCATTCTTCTGTCCATCAATACGGATCAGAGTGAGACGTCCTCTGAGTCCATCAATACGGATCAGAGTGAGACCTCCTCTGAGGATCCCCAGAGCAGGTTTTGCCATCGATACGGATCAGAGTGAGACCTCTATACGGATCAGAGTGAGACCTCCTCTGAGGATCCCCAGAGCAGGTTGTTGTCCATCGATACGGATCAGAGTGAGACCTCCTCTGAGGATCCCCAGAGCAGGTTCTTGTCCATCGATATGGATCAGAGTGAGACCTCCTCTGAGGATCCCCAGAGCAGGTTGTTGACCATCAATACGGATCAGAGTGAGACCTCCTCTGAGGATCCCCAGAGCAGGTTGTTGTCCATTGATACGGATCAGAGTGAGACCTCCTCTGAGGATCCCCAGAGCAGGTTGTTGACCATCGATACGGATCAGAGTGAGACGTCCTCTGAGGATCCCCAGAGCAGGTTGTTGACCATCGATACGGATCAGAGTGAGACCTCCTCTGAGGATCCCCAGAGCAGGTTGTTGACCAGTGACGTGTTGCCGTTGACAGCCGGCTGTCTGTCCGATAACGGAGCTCTGCAGGTGAACGACCACCTGCAGGTTCGAGGTTTCTGCAACGTCTTCGCTGTCGGCGACTGCGCCGACGTCAACGAGCCCAAGACGGCGTACCACGCGGGGTTGCACGCCGCCGTGGCCGTGGGCAACATCGGCAACAGTCTGAGCGGGAAGGAGCTGACCTCATACCGCACAGGTACACACACCTGTCTGTTGGTTGCTCATCTGTGTTTTAAGTTGCCTCGTTGCTCTGGTGAAGAGTCGAGACCTGCTGGAGGGAGAGGGAGAGAGAGAGAGAGAGACAGAGAGAGAGAGAGAGAGAGAGAGAGAGAGAGAGAGAGAGAGATATGATCTCAGGTCTCACGTTTAACTTCATTCTGTTTGATATTAAAAATAAAAAAAGCCTTAAATTGACACAAAGCTGCTTCTTTCATGTTTCACTGAAGAAACATTTTTATGAATCGTTTATTTAAACGAGTCGTTGCTCAGCTGCTGCAAAGAGACTCAAACTTTATTTACACTTTGAAACAAGATCTAAAGAACAACACAAAGCACATATTTACAAACAGCTTCTTTATTATGCAAAAATAAATACAGATATTTGTATATATAAAAGTGTTCATACAGAAAGTCTTCATCATCATCATCATCAGACAGCTTTCATTTGGCTCGTTAAACAGCTTCTCCGGCTCAACGTCTTTTAAAATTCAAACTTTCACGATCACACACCAACAACAACAACAACAACAACAACAACAACAACAACAACAACACTAAAGGACAGACTAAACCGGGTTGTGAGGAAGACGTTTCTCAGCTTCAGCTTCCAGTGAAACTAAAGTTAACCTCTCTGGTGCAAAATATTAAAGGTAC
>JACSYO010000707.1:0-5000 GCA_016806645.1 Ophiodon elongatus | reverse complement strand
GATTTTAACTTCTGGTAAATAAAAAAACAAACCAGATTGTTTTCAGGATTTAGTTTTCTACCAAACAAATGAGACAAAGTGTTAAAGCAAAGACTGACGTCCCTCACGAGGGTCCAGGAGACTGAAAGGTATTATTAACTTTATTTTAATGCACGGACACGCTGCTGGTGTCAGCGCCCTATGCTGGAGGTTTCCCCTCAACCTTCACGGCTCCACATCGTTTACTTCTGTTTTTAAAGGATCGACGTTTCACTCGTCAACCAGCAGCTGCAGAAAACAGTGATTCTACGTTCACGCCTCCACATTTAAAGCACCACAAAGACTTGTCCTACGGGGGGAGCTGGACCTGATTTGTACCTTGTTGTAAAGTTATTAAAGAAAAGTATACAAGCTGTCACTGTGTTTGTGTCCTGCCTGCTTTGGTACTTTATTAGTGTGTTCTTCTGTCCTTCCATCTCTCTCAACATGACATGTTTATTTCCCACACGATGAAACCTGGAGACCGTAGTTCATGCTTTTATTTCTGGTTCAGACCCGTTGGCCAGCGCCCCAGGACCCCGACGCCCGTTGGCGAGCACCCCAGACCCGAAACGCCCGTTGGCAAGCCCTCCATGCCCCAGACACCCATTGGCGAGCCCTCCAGGCCCCAGACACCTGTTGGCGAGTGCTCCAGGCCCCAGACACCCGTTAGCGAGCGCTCAAGGCCCCAGACACCTGTTGGCGAGCCCTCCAGGCCCCAGACACCTGTTGGCGAGTGCTCCAGGCCCCAGACTCCCGTTGGCGAGCACTCCAGGCCCCAGATACCAGTTGGCGAGCCCGCCAGGCCCCAGACTCCCGTTGGTGAGTGCTCCAGGCCCCAGACACCCGTTGGCAAGCCCTCCAGGCCTCAGACACCTGTTGGCGAGCACTCCAGGACCCAGAAGCCCGTTGGCGAGCCTTCCAGGCCCTAGATACCAGTCGGCGAGCCCTCCAGGCCCCTGACTCCCGTTGGCGAGCACCCCAGACCCCAAACGCCCGTTGGCGAGTGCCCAAGGCCCCAGATATCAGTTGGCGAGCCCTCCAGGCCCCAGACACCCGTTGGCAAGCCCTCCAGGCCCCAGACACCTGTTGGCGAGTGCTCCAGGCCCCAGACACCTGTTGGCGAGCGCTCAAGGCCCCAGACACCTGTTGGCGAGCCCTCCAGGCCCCAGACACCTGTTGGCGAGCGCTCCAGGCCCCAGACTCCCGTTGGCGAGCGCTCCAGGCCCCAGATACCAGTTGGCGAGCTCTCCAGGCCCCAGACTCCCGTTGGTGAGTGCTCCAGGCCCCAGACACCCGTTGGCAAGCCCTCCAGGCCTCAGACACCTGTTGGCGAGCACCCCAGGACCCAGAAGCCTGTTGGCGAGCCTTCCAGGCCCTAGATACCAGTCGGCGAGCCCTCCAGGCCCCTGACTCCCGTTGGCGAGCACCCCAGACCCCAAACGCCCGTTGGTGAGTGCCCAAGGCCCCAGATACCAGTTGGCGAGCCCTCCAGGCTCCAGACACCCGTTGGCAAGCCCTCCAGGCCCCAGACACCTGTTGGCGAGCACTCCAGGACCCAGAAGCCCGTTGGCGAGCCCTGCAAGTCCTAGATACCAGTTGGCGAGCCCTCCAGGCCCCAGACTCCCGTTGGCGAGCACCCCAGACCCCAAACGCCCGTTGGCGAGCGCCCAAGGCCCCCGACACCTGTTGGCGAGCGCTCCAGGCCCCAGACACCCGTTGGCGAACCCTCCAGGCCCCAGACACCCGTTGGCGAGCCCTCCAGGCTCCAGACACCCGTTAGCGAGTGCTCCAGGCCCCAGACACCTGTTGGCAAGTGCTCCAGGCCCCAGACACACAGCTCCTAAGCCTGTTCAAGAGACTCAAAATGACAAAAAGAGGCGAAACAACTATGAAGTCTGTCTTGCTCCTATGAAGGAGAGGTGGTGGGGTCACATTGTCTCATATTCCACCCATGATTGTATTAGCTGTGTAGCTTTTGAGGTCAACAGTAGTCTGACCTTGGTCTTGACCAAGTGATCTTGCATGTGGCTACTTTTTCTAAGAGCTGCAGTCATCCTGTGATCCTATAGTATTTGCGTTCCTCCTATATGCTTTTGAAAGTTTGTTTTAATCAGTCTGTCTGATGTCACAGCTGATGGAGAATATGTCGTGACAAACAGCAGAACATTTGACTCTAACAGGGGCCAAGTTTGTTGAAATATTCTGAACTTCTGCTGTCGTCTAGTGACCAAAGCTGAATATTGTTTCATGGCCTGTGTGAAAAGCTTAATCTATACTTTCTATACTCTGTGAGTATAGATTCTGTGAAATCGTACTAATTGACTCTTTACCAACCCAGCATGTTATAAAGCAGTTTCTTTTTCTTTGAAAAATATTTATTAGTATTTTGGAAATTTGTGCCCTTATAGGTGGCTTGAAATACAGAGTTATATATATATATATATATATATATATATATATATATATAAGTGACAAATATCCAACCGAATAATATGTTCGGTATTTTTTATTACTATTTTTGTTTTTTTTATATATATATTTGGATGTCTGTGTTATTAACAAATAAAGGTGCATGAGGCAAGCGTGTTTACAGATATAAAAGTAAAAATAAAACAAAAAAATATAGCACAAGTCGGCTCTCACCAAATTACGTATGAATGACATGACGATGTTATGCTTTCCTGGTTATTCTGAACCACAATCCTTTAGCACAGCAGATATATGAGCAAGAGGGTCAAAGTTCAAGGGGTCATGTTATGAGGAAGTAGTATGTCCTAATTAAATGCATTAGGCTGCAGTATGTCCTAAAAGTAAATGATTTGGAACGCAGCTTAATTAAGACTGATGCGTGGGTAAGTTGTCCCACCCCAACAGGTTCAACCAGATCAACAAAGTGGAGTGAAGAATAAAAACACTCCCAGGTCAGACTCTGTTGTCTTAGTGAATGTATTTAATCAAGATAAACTCTACACAACATTTGCTGCAAAGGTTTCTGCTTGATCATCTGTTCCCTACTAGTCTACATATACAAGAAGTCAAGGGGACAAAGAGGGGCGTGCATGGATCCTCTGAACTATCTGGTCTCAACAACAGAATCCAGACTGTTGTCATAGCAACTCTTTACAAGTTGTAATGATTTTCCCACAGATGCTGGATTTGATCCTGAAAGACTCTTGTTTGAGCTGTGAGGAGGTTTCTGTGCACGATGACATTTGATCCTGTGAACGCAGCTCAGCCTGAGACTCAGTCCAACCAGTCAGACTGCATACTCTGATAGTGACGTGAGGACACACTCTCTCTGATGAAGGAGAAGAAGCTGCGTCACTTCACTTCGTCTGATGGAAGTTTAAGTTGAAGTGAAGCACGAAGCTCCTTTTCTACACAGACCTCCTGAGGACAGAAGAGAGCTGCACTCTGATGAAGTCCATGGCTAAAAGATCAGTAAGTAGAGCTGTGATTGGTTGAAATGATGTCATTGATTGTTGTGAACGTGTGAATGTTTAAAGCTGCTTTCAAACACAAACGTCAGCTGGGAAACAAGATGGCCGCCTGTGTGAGCAGGCGGAGAGAAGCTGCTGTTAGTCTGAATGTTGAAGTCCAGATGAAGTGTTGCTTTGAATAATGACACTGTGATGAAGAAGAGGAGTTCAGTCTGATTTGGGGTCTGTCAGGACTCTTACTGACATGGAGGGGAAGGTAGCAGCCGGTGGAGCACTAGGACCCAGCAGGGACCAGAGAGCTCACCTGGGTCTTTGTTACAGCACTGAAACACACCTGAGAGACTCTGTTTGCTCTCACCTGCTGCTTTCAGTCCTTTAAGCTGTAGCGCCATTTGTATCATATTTGCAACATGAATTTTAGAGACCTCTACGTCATTAATAAGAGCAATACTTTCCTTAAAATCCTGTTGCATACAATCCTATACATGTCTTCTGCCATCTAGTGGATTTTCCATGCACTGCAGGAAGTAACAGGTATTTAAATACCATTTCCAAAATGGCAGCTGATAATTGATTCCAAAGGGAATCAGCTGATAGGAAACAGAGAGGAGCAGCTGAGTCAGGAGAGATGATGTAAAGGATGATGGTGATGGTGATGATGATGATGATGATGATGTGCTGATCAGTGATTGGACTGATGCTTTCAGCTCTGCTCTCAGTGTTTCCTCTACAGATGAAGGTAGAAAGTCTCTGAATTCAGCAGCAGCTAACAAGGTCACATGATTGATTTTGGATTATTGGACTAGCTGCCACTGCATGCTCTGACTGGATGTAGTAGACTTGGAAAAAGAGGAACATTTCAAAAATTGAAGAGCTTTTCAAAGTCAGTCAGATAGAAGAGAAAAGTGACATCATCCCCAAAGAAATTTAAATAAAAAGCCCCATGAAGTGTCTTCCTCTCGTCTTCAAACAAGCCAAAAGACTAAAGAGCTTGTGAATGTCATGTCTTAGATACGACTCTGCAGCTCAAAGTGACAACAACATGGAAACTGTCCCATGAGTGTATTTAGTATTGAGGTGAATGAGCTCTGTGTGTTTGTCATGATGAAGATAAATAATGTGTGAGCTCTCCCAGCAGGTTGTTGTGTTTGTGTGAAGGTGTGGACTCTGCTATGAATCAGTGTGAGGACAGAGAGGAGGGAGTCCCTCCCTCTAAAACCACTCTGTGTGGGGACCATGACAGCCAGACCACAGCTCAGAGGTGAGAAGACCATCTCTGCCTGTCCATGACTCTTCTCCATGTCACAAAGTCTTTGATTCACTGACTCTGGTTCTACATATGTGACCAGGATCCATCAGAGACAAGACAGTCCTGGACCTGGACCTGGATCTGGATCTGGACCTGAACCTGGACCTGGACCTGGACCTGAACCCAGCTGTGTGTCCATGAAGAGGGATTTCTTTATGGATCGTCTTTTAATCTTCAAAGATGAACGCCACTCTGTTAATCAAAGGTGAGGATTTCAAACTGATGATGAA
>JACSYO010000705.1:0-121706 GCA_016806645.1 Ophiodon elongatus | reverse complement strand
GCCGACCCAGGCTTCCCTCTCACCCGCAACACGTTCCAGCTCGTTCTGGGGGATCCCGAGGCGTTCCCAGGCCAGCTGGGAGATATAATCCCTCCAGCGTGTCCTGGGTCTTCCCCGGGGCCTCCTACCAGTTGGGCGTGCCTGGAAAACCTCTAACGGGAGGCGTCCAGGAGGCATCCTGATCAGATGCCCGAACCACCTCAGCTGACTCCTTTCGATACGAAGGAGTAGCGCCTCAACTCCAAGTTCCCTCCGGATGTCCGAGCTCCTTACCCTATCTCTAAGGCTGAGCCCGGCCACCCTACGGAGAAAACTCATTTCGGCCGCTTGTATCCGAGACCTCGTTCTTTCGGTCACGACCCAGAGTTCGTGACCATAGGTGAGGGTCGGAACGTAGACCGCCCAGTAAATTGAGAGCTTTGCCTTCCGGCTCAGCTCCTCTTCACCAAGACGGTCCGGTGCAGCGCCTGTTTTACTGCTGCAGCCGCACCGATCCGCCGGTCGATCTCCCGCTCCATCTTACCCTCACTCGTGAACAAGACCCCGAGATACTTGAACTCCTTCGCTTGCGGCAGGCACTGCGTCCCCACCCGGAGGGAGCAATCCACCGGTTTCCGGCAGAGCACCATGGCCTCGGATTTGGATGTGCTTACCCTCATCCCCGCCGCGTCACACTCGGCTGCAAATCGCCCCAGTGAATGCTGGAGGTCATGGTCCGAAGAGGCTAACAGGACCACATCATCTGCGAACAGCAGAGAGGTGATCCCGAGACCCCCGAACCCGACGTTCTCCTCCCCCCGGCTACGCCTAGATATCCTGTCCATGAAAGTCACGAACAGGACCGGTGATAAAGGGCAGCCCTGGCGGAGGCCAACACCCACCGGGAACGCGTCTGACTTATTGCCGAGAATACGAACACAGCTCCTACTGCAGTCGTACAGAGATCGGATGGCCCGTTGTAACGGGTCCGGCACCCCATACTCCCGCAGCACCCCCCACAAAAACCCCCGAGGGACCCGGTCGAAGGCCTTCTCCAAGTCCACAAAACACATGTAGACTGGTTGGGCAAACTCCCAGAGCCCTCCAGTAGTCTTGCGAGGGTAAAGAGCTGGTCCACTGTTCCACGACCGGGACGGAATCCGCACTGCTCCTCTTGAATCCGAGGTTCGACAATCGGTCGGAGCCTCCTTTCCAGCACCCTGGCATACACTTTCCCCGGGAGGCTGAGTAGTGTGATACCCCGATAATTCGAGCACACTCTCCGGTCCCCCTTTTTGAAAATGGGAACCACCACCCCAGTCTCCCAGTCCATGGGCACTGTTCCTGACCCCCATGCGACATTGAAAAGGCGTGTCAGCCAAGACAGCCCAACAACGTCCAGCGCCTTCAGCATCTCAGGGCGGATCTCATCCACCCCCGGCGCCTTGCCACCAAGGAGCTTATTGACTACCTTAGTGGATGTCCCCTGTCCGGGTCAGCAGTTCCCCCCCCGTGCTGAGCACAGCCTGGGGTAAGCCCTGCTTTCCCTTCCTGAGCCGTCGGATGGTTTGCCAGAACGTCCTTGAGGCCAACCGAAAGTCCTTCTCCATGGCCTCCCCGAACTCCTCCCATGCCCGAGTTTTAGCGTCCGCGACCACCGCAGCTGCAGCCCTTTTGGCCTGCCGGTACCTCTCCGCTGTTTCAGGAGACCCCTGAGCCAACCAGGCCCGAAAGGCCTCCTTCTTCAGTTTGACGGCTTCCCTCACCCCCGGTGTCCACCACCGGGTTCTCGGGTTACTGCCACGACAGGCACCGGTGACCTTCCGACCACAGCTCCTAGCGGCCGTGTCCACAATAGAGGCTTTGAACATGGTCCACTCGGATTCCATGTCCCCAGCCTCCCTTGGGATGTGTGAGAAGTTCTTCCGGAGGTGGGAGTTGAAAACCTCCCGGACAGGATCCTCCGCCAGACGTTCCCAGTTCACTCTCACTACACGTTTGGGCTTGCCGGGTCCCTCCAGCCGATTCCCCTGCCATCTGATCCAACTCACCACCAGGTGGTGATCAGTTGACAGCTCTGCTCCTCTCTTCACCCGAGTGTCCAAGACATACGGCCGCAGATCAGATGAAACGATTACAAAGTCGATCATTGATCTACTGCCTAAGGTGTTCTGGTACCAGGTACACTTATGAGCCACCCTATGTTCGAACATGGTGTTCGTTATGGACAAACCGTGGCTAGCACAGAAGTCCAACAGCGAGACACCACTCGGGTTCAGATCAGGCAAGCCGTTCCTCCCAATCACCCCCGCCAGGTTTCTCTGTCGTTGCCCACGTGAGCGTTGAAGTCTCCCAGGAGAACTATGGAGTCAGCAGGAGGCGCCCTTTCCAGGACCCCTCCCACCGACTCCAAGAAGGCCGGATACTCTGAACTGCTGTTCGGTGCATAGGCACAAACAACAGTCAGAGCCTTACTCCCCGCAACCCGCAGGCGCAGGGAGACCACCCTCTCGCTCCCCGGGTAGAACTCCAACACGGCGGCGCTCAGCCGGGGGCTCGTGAGTATCCCCACTCCCGCCCGGCGCCTCTCACCCTGGGCAACTCCAGAAAAGGACAAAGTCCAACCTTTCTCCAGGAGCTTGGTTCCAGAGCCAGTGCTGTGCGTGGAGGTGAGGCCAACCATATCTAGCTGGTACCGCTCCACCTCCCGCACCAGCTCCGGCTCTTTCCCCGCTAGCGAGGTGACGTTCCACGTCCCTAGAGCTAGTCTATGCCGCCGGCGATCAGCTCGCCCAGGCCCCCTGCCCGGCCTGCCGCCCGGTCCACATAGCACCCGACCCCGATGCTTATCCCTGCGGGTGGTGGGGCCACAGGGTGGCTGCTCCATGATGTTTCTTCGGGCTGAGCCCGACCGGGCCCCATGGGCGAAGGCCCGGCCACCAGACGCTCGCCTACGAGCTCCCCTCCCGGGTCTGGCTCCGGGAGGGTGCCCCGGTTTCCCTGGTCCGGGCGAGGTGGCCTTAGTCCGTGTGCTGCTAATCATCGGGGTTTTTGAACTGCTCTTAGTCTGGACTCTCCCCTGCGACCTGTTTGTCTTGGGAGACCCTACCAGGGGCTGATGCCCCGGACAACATAGCTCCCAGGATCACTGAGCCACTCAAACTCCTCCACCACGTTAAGGTAGCGATTCATGGAGGATGAAATCTAAAATATGTAAATTACACCAGAAACAAAGGAATCAAAATGTCTTCATGCCAAACTGTCCCAACACAGACCACATTTACACTCAAATTCCTCAAGTTTCCTTCCTGCTTTGTCAAACTCTTTAATTTAATTTGACATGAATAACGTTTGGTAAGTATTGTAGATTCTACTAACGGCCGAAACTAGAAAATTGAAATTGTCCTCTTCAGAGTTATTTTCGTTTTTGTTTTCTTTTTCCAACCCAAAGATGGTTTACAGGAAGTGTGATCATCTTAGAAAGATAAGCCATATAAGGGTAGAAATGTGCTTGTACTTAGGCAATATTTTGTAAGCCTCTGTTCTAGACCATGGAATGAGAATTTAGTCAAAAGTAGAAAGAATATAGATTTTCAGCTTTTTGACTGTCAAGGAAAATACTTCCGAGCCTAGGAAATACGTTCATATTGAAAAAGTACTCACCACATGATTCACGTACAGTGTCAAAGTTCAGTAGGAAGGAAGTAGTGCTTTATGCAGAGATGCAGAAAGTAAGGATGTGGAGATCAGGTTGATGGATCGGTGTGAAAACCTTGTCATTTGACATAATCTGAAATTTTGCAGAATTGTCGATATTTGACTAAAAGAAAACAAGTGATCAACATGTGTAGTAACTGAAACATGTTTGTTCCCCTAAGGACAGGTTACACCTCCTGATCCACTGCCCAAATTATAAATACCAGAGAAACTTAAATCTGGCCTCTTGTATATTATGCAACTGTAATCCAAGTATTAGTCAGAGAAGAGATCATTTGATATTGTCCCACTAACAGAAACATGAGCATGAAATGTTTCTCTATGGCAGACTATTTATTTTGACTCGTATTTTGACTTGTATTGATTTGTTTTTATCGTCACTAAAAGACTTGAGATTATTAAACTGCTCTCTCAACATTCAGTAAGACGTAAACTTGTTCTATCAAACAGCTGATGTAAAATCTGCAGCGATAACATTTTAATCATTACATTTTCTTAAAGAAACTAGCTACAGAAAAATGTCTTAGTATATTAATAATATTGCCCTTTACTTCCTGCAGAAATAGAAAAAAAGAAATGGTGTAGTAGGTTATCCAACACAACTCTACCTTCAGGCTTCATGCTTAGTTATAACAGTCTGCTCCTAAGTGGCTTTAATTGCCCAAGTGTACCGCTGTCTGCTCAGATTACATTAGTGCACCACTGCATACATATAGGAATGAAGAACTAACCCCGCAAAGCCGTTAACTTGCAACTGAGGCTGATGATTGAGTCAGATCATGTTTTTAATTTAACCCTCCTGTTATATTCGTTTCTCATGTACAGCAATGATGGCCCTGGGTCAATGTGACCCGGTGCATGTGTAATCATCCAAAAGTTGTCAAAAACCAAAAAATCCTAATAAATATAGTTTGTACCTCATCACCAACACCATTACTAACGATTCAATCAGTATTTAGTGGAATGGAGTTATTCACCCCTCCATAGATCATAGTTCAATGAGGATAACTCACTCATTTTCATGAAAAATACATGTTCAAACTATTTTTTAGGTACATTGGAAAAACCTAGATATAAAATGCATTAGGCTACCGTAACATGTATTTTTGTCAAAAGATTTTAGGATTTTGAAACTTTCTTTTTTTCATGGGGTAAAGTAGATAAATAGAGATGAGACACCTCTGCTGTTCAGGGTCATGTTGACCCGCTCCCTCAAAATCAAGCCAAATGAGTCATAAGGATTTGTATTGAAAATAAACTTTATATATGTTTATTTATAGTGTAAAGAAACAGACCAAAGGCCAGCGTGCAGTCATTCTCTTGGTGCTGTAGGACCCCGTTACTTGGTCCAAATTGTCCACCCTCTTTTTTGTGGCATTGTAATCTAGAATCATGCTTGGTTTCTCGTCCTCTCTGGTGCTGATTTCAGCATTTCTATGGAGAGTGTTCATGAGCACAACATTCTTTCTTTCTTTATAGACCCCAGCAAGTATAAGGAGATCCACATATGCATGTAAATGCGTTTCATCCAGCTCCTTCCACTTCTCCCTTGACGTCATTTCTAGAATTACTTTCTGTATTGAGTTTGGAATGACCATCTCAAAAGCTGACTTGATGTCTGTGACACAAGTCCCTGTCATCCTGGTGGGGCCTGGCACTGTCTTTATAATATTTTCGGCAGACAGTCTTGGCTGATGTGTATTGGGTGAGAATGACCACTGTATTTCACAATTTTTCGACACAAATGTCTCGCTTGGAGGGACAGGTATATCACTTTCCTAATCTGATGGTTCATAATCAGTACCATTATAATCTGAATTGACCTCAAGATGGTGTTCATCTTTAGACACATCCTCCTCTATTTCACTGTCATGATCAAGGATGAGCTGTAGAGCCACCAGGGCTGTTGTCCTTTTGTTTCTGTAGCTCATGTTGTCCTACAGTGAGCTGCTGTGTTGTATGTATATGCAGAGTGTAATGTTGGTAGGACTCCCAAGCAACCCGTTTGTATGTTTCACCCCTCCCCTGCTAAGTGTGGGTGGGGTTTTCCCTCGGGAAAATATAAGGTTCCCGTCAAAATAGTATCTGTATTTCTCGCACAGGTGGGGTAGTTAGTGTGTGTGTGTGTGTGTGTGTGTGTGTGTGTGTGTGTGTGTGTGTGTGTCTGTGTGTGTGTGTGTGTGTGTCATGGTGGGAGGGAGTAAGAAATGGTCTAAACTTGACACGTCTGACCCCTTATAGCCTCCACTTTCATTGCCGGGTCAAATTGACCCGAACATCATCTTTGTAATATAAACCTGCAGGGGGGGGTTGCATATACACGATATGAACCCTTTTTTTTTACGTTGATTACACTAATTAAGGCAAGCAGAAGAAGTTTCATACAGAAAAAGTACTTAAACATTTTTTTCTAGATTTTAAAATTTTGAAACGGGTCAATTTGACCCGGAACATAACAGGAGAGTTAAATTAAGATAATAAAGATCAAAGCACTTCAGCAAGGCATATTTTAAGGAATTCAATCCATCATACACTAGATAGCATTTTGTATGCTGGCACCGTATCAGGAGGATCCGGCACAATCAGTAATCGGCAACCTTCATTTTCAAATCGACATTGAAAGGAAATATTTGGTTCCAACTTTATTTAAAGGGTCTCATGGTTTCTCAATAGCTTTCTACAAAACAACTGATCTACTTTAATTTATAATGAATGTTTCCGGAGAGATCCATTGAATATTGCACTAATGACAGGGCAAATGGAGATAGTTTTCAATTGGCACACTTTAAATTAATTAATTCCAATTAATTGCTACTGTAACCAATTGTCTGCTGTGAAAATTCCAGCCAGCTGAACATGCAAAAAAAATAATATTTGTGCTTGTAAATCACAGAAAAAGTTCAATTTGATTGTGGGTGCAGACCAGAAACCCTTCTCATATGAACAGAATTTGAGATGAGATCAGGGACAGAACTCCAGCCTACTGCTGCTGAGTAGACAAACAAAGACTGGGGAATGACGCATCCTTCTTCGATTCTGTTCATCAACAGCCATGCTGCTGTTTTTACTCATAGCTAAAACACCATGACCAGCGTGTTTAAGTGCCCTGAGCAAATAATGGAGTCTGAAGCTATTTCTTTGTGTGATTTCAGTCAACTTAGATGCCTTATGGTACAATGTGATGGGTTCCTATTGAAAGGTTACATGCTATATGTCTTACAAATTGTCCTTGAGTCATTAATTATATGAATGTGTTCCTATTTTAACATCTTATCCCTTGGATTCAATGTTGTAACAAGACCCTGTTACCCGTGAGTTTGCCCCAGCACAAAGACACTCTGTAGGCGGGATAGCATTTCACAATGTCCTTTTATTGGTTACTCTCAACTGCTCGCTTAGGAAGTTCACATCCCTGCTCTCCTCTCCCCTCCCCTCCTTCATCCCTACTAGGGTTTATATAGGGGAGAGACACAATCACCAGATCATGTCCAGCTGAGGCCAATTAAGCCTTTTCTGGCACTGTTCTCTGAACCACTCCCACACTCTGTCCCCTCTGCAGCTGAGCCCAAACCACACCCCCGCCACCACAAATGTGTTTTGTAGATCCTAATACAATTCAAGTTCAAAAAGACAACAACAAATAATTGAGAGAATGCATCAGAAGACTCAAAAGAAAGTGTTCTGATTCACAGGCCATGTAAAAATAGAAGAGCTGTAAAGTAGCACAATTCCCTTTATTAGCAAAGCTCAAAGTCATACCTGATTGTACTTTATACATTTACACTTCTCCTCTGCAGGACACATAGCCTTAAAATGCATAGAGAGAAGCAGGGAGAAGCAAGTGAGCAACCCTGAATAATTTAATGCAGCCCTTTATCCCTAAGAATTATATTCATATTGGAGGATTCTTCAGGACAAGGTTTACGATTTGTTCGATGTTGACATTAGGTGCAATGCAGGAAGCAACGCTTCCTGCATTTCATGCTTCAGTGTTGGAAGTAAGGTGGATAGTAAGGGTGTTGCTGTTGGGGTGGTAGACGGGCTTGTAGACATAAAGACGGAAAGACCAGAGTTTTAATCCCACCAGTCCAACACTAAATGTTGTTTTTTTTAGCCATGCTAGCAGCATTGGTCAGTCAATCCAACACTTGATCCAAATAGAAATAACTCCACTAACTGATTGACGGATTGCCAGGAAATCTTCAACCAGAAGATGGGCATCAATCAGCATGTTAGCATCGTCATCGTGGGAATGTTGGCATGCTGATATTGTTATGCTCCCAATTTCATATTATACATGTTTAAGGTTAGGGTAAACCCAGAGGAAATGAATTTAAGTTAACGCAATGTCCTCACATGTGACATAAATGTATGAGTGTGTCTTGAAATGACTGAGGATATGTTCATCTTAGAGGAGACGTTCTCTATATTTATCTGCTCGCTCTCCATCCTCAGAAGATTCTCATTGTCATCATCATCATTTCTGTAAACAAAGAGTGATGACAGAGCAGGATAGAGGAATGAAGACAGAGCAATAGGAAAGAGCAATAAAATAATAGAGAGGCAGGGAGAAAGAGCGATAAGCATAAAAAAGAGAGAAAGATGTGAGGGAAAACACTGAATACTGAATTGAAGAGGAAAGAAGCAGAACTGACATATACAAACAAAAAATAAAAACAAAGCTACACAGTACAATATTAAGTGTCCAGGTAAAAGGCATGGCAGTAGAGGAGATATGGGGATGGTGCTACCTTTCCATTAGTGTACTGTCTGCATGTTTGGGCTGAGGGTGAGATAATGAAAGACTAGGGGGAAGAATCAGGTTTGAAATTAGGACTGACATCTTGAAAGTTTGTTCCAAAACCAGACTGAGAAGTATCATGTCTCTAAAACCTGTTCTGTCAAGATAGAGAAGTTTAGAAGTCTTAGAGAGGAGAGGATAGACATTGTGGGAAGAGAGGACAAGAGACTAAATCTATATAAGAAGAGCCAAATTACTGGGAAAGTTCAGATGAGATAAGAGTACAAGACAAGAGGCTATGAGAAAGAGGTACGATTTATACAGGTGCTTCATTCATAGAAGGATAAATGGACCAGAAAACAATGGAGCAATGGAGTGGGTGGGGGTAGATCATCAGCCTGTCGGGGCAGAGATATGAGGGGTAAAGTGTGAAAAGGACGCATGGCAGCAAAGAGTTGGTCATAATAGATAGAGAGGAAAAAAAGAGACAAAGAGGCAGAACTGCCAGAATCCACAGCTCATTGTCATTGCAAATAATCTGCTTGGGGTCACCTTATCCAGTATGACCATGGCTGTGTCCCTTTGTAACTCCTGGCTGCTGCCAGGAACTCCTGATTCTGCTCCACACCTTGCACGGTCTTGGGCCAAAAAGATAGAGGAATTCTTCTACACAGCCATGCTCGTGCACAAAGCACTGAAACTCAAACCTTGCATGGCGAGAAGGATTTGAAATGAGTTACCCAATATAATAGTCCTTAACATTAATAAGAAAATACAATTTGAACCCAGACAAAAGGATATATTCTGTCGTTTGTGTCCAAGTTTAGTCTCAAGACTTCATAAACAAATTGCATGTAAATTGTGTGATTTTCACATATCTAAATGCTTTCTATTAAAATGACTATTGATTTCCTTTTCAAGCTGTGTTATAAGTATTTGGACTGCACCCTTCTCTGCGTAGGTTAGGGCCTTCTAAAGTCCATCGGAAAACACAATTACTCTACTTTTTTCATTCAAAACATCTGTTTTTATTGAAACATGTCATAAATGTTCCTTTTTTCTGTCAGCCTCTGAAAGGCGTTGCGGTGTCCATGTTTGATTGACAGCGGAGCTGGCAGGCTGAGCTACAACAGGGAAATGAGAAACAAACTGTGACTACAAGTCATTGGCAGACAGCATTTTGCTAACATTAGTGTTGAAGAGTGAATGACATGACCAGCATCTAAGTTGACAAAAAAAATCAATTAATTAATGAATCATTTTCAGGTACGTTTTTGAGGCTGTAATGTGCTGCAGCTGACTAGCGTATTAGTTAGCTAGCCCGTCTGACGTTAGCAGTGCACTCTCCCCCAAGGATGTCTGTTTGGTAGCTCATTCAACAAGTCAGGGTGGAGATCACGATGTGGGCTAGTGCTTGTAAGTTTTATAGGAAAGAAACATAGCAGGAAAATGAATACTTGTGGCTCAGGTTGTCTTGTGTAGCAGACTGCTGTCTGACCTACCACAGAAGCTGCATAATGCAAAAATACAGTGCAATAATAAAATATATTTAGTTATCATACATACTAAATAGTAATGAACATAAATATACACAAACAGAATCTCTCCATTGAGATAATGTATGCTGTCTTTTTCTCTCATGCACAAACAATTTCTGCCAACAGCAGAAAAATCCACAAAGACCAGAATTGGTGATGTCCTGCCAAGTAATGTCATATCCATTTTAACACTGCTTAATTAGCTGGGTTTGACAGGCTCTGTTAATATGTAGCTGCTAAATGACTTGCATCTAAGAATTATCTAATGACCTTATAATCAATCAAGATGGAATAATGGTAGCCAACTCTGAACGCGTATGTTCTATCATCAGGAAAATTAGCTGAAGCAATAATCATTTATTTGTTGGATTTCACCACATGGGGTGCAGCACTCTCTCTGTCTGACATTCACGCAGAAACAGGCATTCAGAATGTTAATGACATTCCTGTTTCTGTCAATCACAGTAATATTGAAACACAATACCTGTACCAGGACAAGCTCTTTGTAATATGAAGTATTTTTCAAATACAGGACAAAATAATTATATTCAATTTACTCTAATAATATCATTAATGGCAGTTGCATTTCATTGAGGTTTTAAAATTCCAGTTCAATTCAACTACACACAACAAAATTACAATAATCTGCACTTATGTCTAAAGTCAAACCATTCCCTTTAAAGAAATAGTTTAACATTTTACTCAATTTCTTGCAAATGAGCAATAAAATTAGCTAATTTCCCTTTTCCCATTCCTAAATGTTGACTCTCAGATAAACCAACACGATTACGGGAGGATTTACAAACGGACACTGAATAATTGAACAAAGGTTTCCGAAACGTTTTTCTGTTCATGTACATTATGGGTGATATGTGATGTCAACAGTTTGATATACATCTCTATAAATTTCTGATTTCTTTGTACAGTAAATGCCTTCTTTTCAATCTGCTAAGCAACGTATTAAATAACCCACTAAGCATATCTTTGTAGAGGTGAAAATATTTTATGATCCAGAGGAGCACATGCTTTGAATCCATTTGGCTATTTGTGTCCCAAAGACCTACAAGGGAAGAGATTTAGATGGCTGTTAACAAGCATCAGCAGCATCAGTGTAGGGTTGCTTAGCAATTGCTTGGTATTAATGTTGACATCCTGCTATTCACATTTTATATCTCAACACCAGAAGTAAGTGGTAAGGAAAACAGGCAGCATGCGACTCTCAGGCAAGGACCCATCATTAAATTAAGAAGGCTGTTAAAGTTATATGGCAAAGGTAACAAGTGGCCTGAAAGCTGAACAGGGGCGGAGCAAGAGACCTCAGGCAGTCGTCCGGGAGGCTGGACAGATGGGCAGAACCTCTTGGGAAGGTGGCCTGAAGGCAGGGCCGATTGGCGGAGCAGGTCTGGAACGTGATCAGAAGTGTAAGCCCCTTACTTGAGATCAGGACAGTTGGCTGGCACCAGAAGATTTGCCTACATCGTGGATCAGGCTGCTGGACTCGGTTGCTGGATTTCACGACCAGATTCAGGCAACTAGAGTTCAAGACCAGATTCAGGCAACTGGAGTTGAGGATCGTATTCAGTCTTTCGGCCAGGGCATCAGCAAGAAGACTTTCTGGCTATACCACACAGGAGGACAGCCACAGAGACGGGACAACAGAGGAGGACACATCCACGGAGATGGGGGCACACAGGAAAACAGCCACGGACACGGGACCAGACAGGACAGCTACGGAGACGGGATCACACTGGAGCTCGGCCACGGAGACTTGAGGAATGGGAGGTCATCTGGCAACTGATATTGGATCCGTGGAGTGCTGAACAGGAAGAGGAGGTTGCTGTGGCCAAGGAGGAAGAAGACATAGCAATATCACTAGTCACAGCTTAGGGGAAACCTCCCAGTGTGCACAGGTCAATGATTCCTCTTTCCTTGCCTCTGGAGTTCTCCAGTCATTGCAGATGTACTGGCAGTTTTAAGACAGTTCATGAAGTTCCTGATCAAATAGTTCCTATGCTGTGTTCATTATTGGTCAGTTTGTACTGTCACGTTTCACAAACAGGTTTGGACCCAAACGCAGAAAAGGATGAGGAGATAGCAGGAACAATGCAATGATTTAATGAAGAATAAATCTTGGGGTTGAAGTCAGAGGTAGATGAACGTGTAAAAAGAAAGAGAATTCAATAACAGAACTTAAATCCCTGCAATTATTAGAGGAGAAGAAAAGGAATCTGATTGTCTTTGTGTGCTTGATGAATCCAATAGAACAACTCCCCTTGCGTAGCATTTAGTTATCTATGAGACAATCAACGCAGTCCCAGTTATTTCATGCTTTATTAAATTCATACAAACTTGTAACATAGAGAAGAAGTTCGGGACACAAAACAAAAAAAAAGTTTAAAGAAAAAACACTAGACCTTAATGAAATTGTGAGAGATGCAAAGAGGGGAGAACATTTTCTTGTCTTGGGTGCCTGTGTGTGTGTTTATCCATGAGTTTGTATGTTCTGGCCCATGGGTCTCTAATGCTGTTCATTAGCTGGAGGAGTTGTGTCAAGATGTTAAAGCAGGCTGCCAAAGTCTTGAGCCCTTGGTGTAACGCTGGCTGCACAGAGATGACATTCCTCCCAAAGGACAGGGCCTAGCTGTCTGTAACAGAGCACAGCAGACACAGAGCCTAGTCAATTAAACAGCAACACTGTTCACATAACAGCTGCACCACAGGAAATACTAGGACACAAGGCGTCACACGCACCCTGTACAGTAGGAGCAGGCCAAACGTACGCACACAAAGAGGTAAACATAGTCACACAGACAAAAAGCACAATTACACATGCTTATATTTACACAAGCACAAACAGACTATGGACAATACCCCTTATGGCTTGGGTGATCAGCTGGACACCCCCAACAGTCATCCTTTTCTTCCTAATCTTCTTAATACACATCCATTAAGTGACCTTCAAAAGGTTGATGGCTACGCAGGGGCTGGGGGGAGGAACAATGCTTCACTAAGCTCAGTGGAATCATGCTGCGCTTTATCTCTCCATCCGTTTCTTTCAGCAACACTGATCCTGCTGATGTCCATTTTTGGTTCCTCTGCAGGAATAGCAGATTCGGTTGTGTTTGGCACAGTTGACCAACCATCATTCATCTTCGCTGCCTTCACTGACACTGAAAGGACATTTCGTTGATTCAGTGAGACAAGAACAGAATCCAGGAACCGATGTACACTGCATGACAAAGTCTTAACCCCAAGTAATAAAAAAATTACTTTCAACAATGATTTTATTAACTGAATAAGATATCCTCTTGATTGTGTTTACTTTTACTTTATCCCTGATCCAGCACCATTATACCAAATTGATATCCATCTCCCAGACATTCAGTCACTCAGCGGCCTTTGAAGATGGTTACCAGAAGAATGTTGAAAATATGATTAGATGTGATGTTAGGCTATCTTCTTTTGCAGATATTTAAGTGATAAAAACCCATTCTGTGACAGGATTCATGCGATCAGTGCTGCCACTTCTGGCTAGAAGGTATATAGAGAGCCAGAGTAATGATGTCACGTAACCAATGCAATCTCTCATTGAGCATTTGTTTGATCTTTGATTGATGGGTGTTCCTAAGGTTTACTGTCAGACATGTCTGAGCTAACCACTGCCCCTCGACTCAACTATTTTGTTGTGCAATGACATTGAACCTGTGATGGTCTAGGGCTTATGGGAAATTATGTTTGTTAAAGGCAGTGGAAAAACAGAAATATTGAATAAACAACTATATTTACAGTAGAATATATATATATATACACACACACACACATATACAACATGCTGCTGAGGAAAGTCCAAGGCTGTATTAGTTGCCATTATTAGCATTGCTACAAATGTCAATGTGTTCAGTTCAGCTCTCTAGGAATGAGATTGCGTTTCATTCAGTAGTATTGCTCATATACTGTATCTTTCCGACAACTAATCCTCCCACTTATAGGACACGTAGGTCGTTTCTTCTGAATTACCGCTTGGGGATAAGGCATGAAATAGACATTTCAATCCTAGTTATGCATGTCTCATGCATCTGTATGTTTTTAAAAATTCAACACAATAATGTTAAAAATGTTTTTCCAATTCCACTGTGGTCTTTTTTGAGAGGTGGTTATGTGCAGCTATTCAAAAGAAAAGACAGGTGTGCTAACAGTTACCAATTACAGCACAACAAGGCTTTGCTAACTATATTACATCAGCTCAATCAAATCAACCGTAAGCACAGCATCTGCATACAAAGAGCTTATAAACAAAGGAAACAAACACCTATACGAAGTGTTCCTTTTTAAAATAGCTCCACTCATACATTTTTTCACAGGAAACCAAAATGTATTTGCATTTAATTTGCATTTAAATTACATCCCCCATCTCTTGATGGTGACTGAGATCGAGAAGCAAAAAAAACATGTTTTAACCATTTTAGGTGTTTAGGAAAGTAAAGCGCACTTTATTTCTTTGAGGCTTACTTCCAACAAAACATGAGCTTCTGCAATTAAAAATAAATATACAGTAGCTGGACACAAATCCCTATTTTTTTCATAACACCTTTTTAGAGCACCATAGCAACAGTGGTTCCGTCAATCCCATCTGCTGGTATGCTTCTCAGGGTATTATGAACAAAAATAAACCAACACCTGTGGCGATGGAGATGTCTTATATTTAAGTTAAGGTGAACCTACAATAATTAAAAAGGTACAGAGATGTTTTCTTCAGACAATGACAGCATATATGCAGTCAAACATCATGTGATGATGGTCGACCTATGACCTGAAATGATAGTAATTTGGTGTTATTCAGAACAAATGAAAGTTGCAATATATGGCTCATTTCCCTCCGGCTTTTTATATCTTGGCTTCCACAATGTCCTGTGGGAGGAATCATTTTTCACCAATCACACGCTGAGTGTTGTGCTGAGAACTAATCCCAGTCCAATTTATTCCATTTAGGTCAGAGAAGCAAGTAAAGAGAGCACTCTTAAATCTTCTGTCTGCATTTAGAAATGAATAAACTAATTAAAGGGCTGCAGCGGATGTGACCAGGAATTAGTGCAGCAAGCAGCTATAACCTTGTTTCTTGTAGGCATGTCGATTCCTCGTGTCATTTATGAGTTCTGTTCCATTTTATTACGGCAAAAAAGCCAACACAAGAGAAAAAAATGATTGAGAGAGTAAAGCGAAAGTCATAAAACTGTAATGTAAAACAGGCATGTGCATTTTTTTTCTGCTCTTCAGTGGGCTTCTTTGAGCTTGTTATACGGTCATAAAAAAATAATTCTTAATGTGGTTGAGAATAAAGCTTGCAGATACAGAAAACAGATGAGGAAAAAAGGAGAGAGAAACTGTGATTTATCACACATACAGCATCTCCATATTGCTGGGTTACGATGCCTTTTCTTTTTACTTCTCATGCAAGCTTTCTTTGGGTAGATTGCGGATTTTATTTCATTTGATGGTTTTGAATCCTCCCACTTGGCTGGAGATGTTTGCAGTGTACGCATGGTGAGAGGAACAGAAACCACAGGCTCTGGTGTAGCTGTTTGTAAGAGGTTCTGCTTTTTAACTTTAATCTGCAAGTGTCTGCACTGCAACAGCCTCCCCAGCCCATTTCTAATCTTAGAGTAGAATTGGGGCTTTGCCCTTGATTGTGCAATCCTTTACGGAGGTGGATGTGTGTGTGCATGGGTGTGGAAAAACTAGTGCTGCTATTCCCGTTGGAAAAATGGAGGAGACTGGGCAGGTAATAGAGATAAAAGAGAAACTGTACAGTAATATTTTAAGGTGAGTGGAAAGAGGGATACAGTAAAACTAGGTCACAGAGGAAGGGGAGGGATACATGTGACATGACAAAAGGACAGCTGCTTCTAAGGTCATTGACTGACACACACACACACACACACACACACACACACACACACACACACACACACGCACGCACACACACACACACACAGCTCTATGTGACTCTAGTAAATATTAGTCCAACTTTATTCTGTTTCCTAACTGCCAGCTGGGAATATGTCCAACATATCCGTTAGGGAATCTTTGCAACTTTCAAAAACAAACCGACCTTTAGAGCAATAAGCGCTCTCTCATCAGATGCCTCTTTGGTTTAGTTTTGGTTCATTTTTGGGACCGATGACTTGTTTGGGGAAAGGCTGTGATTTGGGTGAGAATAATTACTTAGTTAGAGAACGATCACAAATGAAATAGACCAACGTTGAATTTTGGTTTGTGAAAAGAAACGTCTCAGAACTTTGGAGATTTTGTGGACACATCTAACAACTATCACCTTCTCACTCTGTGGACTTTGTGGCGCCATAACAACGTCCCACTTTTTCTTCCTTCTCGATGGACAGGACGTAAACATGTTTTCTTGGGAGGACAGTCTCTCCTATTCTGACCTCCCAACTACTGACTACATTGTTTTCTTGCCTATGATATGACTTGAACACAGTCAGAACTAAAGAAAATGAAAAAGCCATGAACATAAGTTTGAAGACTTACAAATTGTCAAATACAGCCAACTAAGCAACATTTAAAACTGAACTGGTCGTTTAATGTACGGCACATTGCTGACTTTATTTTGCTGACCGGCGCACAACAGTGACAAACTACCCTTCAGTTATGTACAGGGGCTTACATTATCTTTTGTCAAATTTCCCATGTACTTCCTCTACTTCCATCATCTGAGGGCTTAATTTCTCTGTGTCTGCACTCTCCTGAACACCGCTTATTTAGGTAAATCTAGACAATTGCCTTTTTGTACCAGAGCCCTTGGGGAACCTTCTTACGACAATCATTATCCTAAATAGAAATTCTATGACTCATTTTATTTCCCTCCTTTTGTCCTGCACAAAGTTTCAAATGTCTCTTTTTTTCCCTCTATTTTCTCTGAAACATGGTCAGGGATGAATGTGTGTGCATTGCACAGCTTAACTTCAAATTGAATGTAAAAAACACAAAATTATAGTTTCTATTATGTCTGACAATGTAAAAATCTAAGCCTGTTGTGTCATGTCAAATTGACACTCTACTGCTCCATGTGGCAAACATAGAAACAACAGGACCAGCAGCACCATCAGGACATCCTATGAACAACAGTGTGTTGTGTGTTCATATGGATATGAGTATCCGGGTTATGAGGCTTTTGAGCATATTCAGGACATGATGTTGACATGCAACATAGATAAACTGGGTTATTCACATCCCTGTATGATAAATACTAGTATCCTGGTAACTGATTACTGCAATCTATTTGTGCAGGCCCCTGTGATGTTTACAAAATCAAACTGACCTATACTGTACACTTACTACCACTTGACAGCTCATTTGTTCTCTTCTCCGATCACCAATATCTATCTGCTCTGAGTGCATCTACTGTCTTCTATGGACAGAATATGACTTAAGTATAAACAAATAAATAAATGCATAAATAAATGTATAAATAGATAAATAAATAAATAAAATAATTAATAAATGCTGAAATAAATACAGAAATATTTAAATGCTGAACTAAATAAATAAAAGTTGATACCTAAAGAGGACATGAATAAATACATCTTTTTCTACATTTTTGTTCACCTTCATTTATTTATTTCTGTGTTAGGATGGCCACACAGCAGCTTGATGTTGGCAGTAGGAAGCTGGACACAAAGGTTATGTGCAAACCACCCAGGTGTTTATGTCACCAACATTTATAACAAACAGGACCGTCATTGTGGACCAAGGGCAGCATGTGGTCCCTGAGCCAGCCTTAAATAGCCTGGCCCTGATTAGGACCTCAGCCACCCTATAACACAGGTATCTCTGGTGTCCCCCAACAACACATTAACTACATTACCAGAACTACCTTTACGTAAAATACCAATAATCCAATATGGCCATAATCTGTATGATTCTCTATGGTGCTGCGCGTCACTATAGAGATCATATGAGGCCGAATAGAGAAATTAACTTCCAAACACCCCCCTACCAATAAACCCATTGGTATTACCCGGAACCATAAATTGGTGCTCAGGCACCCCAGGGATTCTTTTAGGTGGAACACCCTTTAGAGGAGACACAGAGGTGAGTGAACACAGTAAACATTGCATATTATTTGGCTGCACCAAGAACAGTTTATACTTCCAATAATTTGAGTAAAGATAGCCAAACTAATACTGCATTTGTCTTTACAGGTTTGCATTCCAACAATATACATGCCATTTCAATAAAGCCTTTAAACCTTTTGAGTGTGCTTAATTACTTGAAGCTGGCTACCAGTGCTCGTAATGGAGGGTCTTCATTACATTCTGTGTCCGTATGTTAATGAGGTAGGCGGTTCGAACCTCATTCTTAAGCAGGATTGGTCAAGTAGGGGACGTTGACTTCGGCAAGACCGAAGCAAACGATTCCTAGCAAATCATCCCTGTAGAAGACGTCAAAAACTAGCTAGCAGTGCATGAATGGCTTCGACCGGGCGGCCGCTGGCAGACCTGCTGTGGGATGTGGATGACCAGCTTGAGAACTGAGTTTCTTCTGTTAAAGATGTTAAATGTATAAGCAGCATAACAACCTCAGATGTTTATCTAAATACTGTTGGTCAAAGTGCCAATATACTATATTAAACTGAACTAGGCAGCCATGTGGCGTTCACTTTGTTATTTTTTGTGCTGCACCGAGGACCGCAAATGTGCCAAGTTCACCTCCGTGGCCTCCGCATAACGTGACACCCAGTGGACGGTAGGTTTCTGCAGGGAACACTTTTTCAAGCTAAATCCCTTGTGTAGAATATATATAAATAACTACTAATAAATTACTATCGCCAGTGACAAGTGATTTAGTTATTCATGCTGTGCGTCAGATCACATTCCTGTAAACTGTGCGATATCGTTGGCCAACATGTTTCTTCTGCAACGTCATTATTCTCTCGTATTGATTATAGCTTAACCTTTTCACTTGATTCTAGCAAAGGTTTCAAGACTGTTTTGGTCCATACATTGGAGGGAGAAGGACAACAAGGAGGCAAACTGTTGCTGCGCCTGCACAACTTAATTCGTACACTCACTCCTTCTGTTGTATTGAGGATAAAAATAAGGCCTTAGTCCCCAACCAATACGCCAAAGATCGACTTGCTGCTACAAGACTAGGGGGAAAAACAGCTTACATTCCACAGTAAGTCAGGCATCAGGATTGACAGACGTATTTTTCTTGAATTGAGTTACCTTTCAAAAACATTAAACGTTATTATATTTCAAGTTAGATCGGTCGTTTGGATTATTATCTTCTATTTTCAGGTAGTCATTCAGAGCCTCTTTCATTGCTGAAAGACTAAACTGTAGTTGGTCACCACCGCTCTTCCCATAAGAAAATAATGGCACAGCCATCAGAGAGCAGTTTTACTGTTGATCAGGTGTGGGCAACTTTATGCATATTCTGCATCAGACTGATCCACTACACAAGAGGGTGAAGCTAGCCGAACTCCAATTTCCTCATCAGTTGCCCAATAAGCCAATCTCTTGTGCGTCAGTCTCGACTGAGCGCATGAATCATGAAAAGGTACTATTGAACTACACCGACTAGATATCTTTTTTTTTTTGCTTCCTACATTAACCCTCAGGGCTAACCAACCTGACTGTCAATGCACAATGACTAGAATATGCAATGTTGAGATTGCATTAATTCCTCAGACAAAACAATGAGATAATTTATGTCATACAGTAACTTCCACTGCAACCTTCTAGCACCTTATTTTAAAGTGTGAGACGTAGATATGGGTCTGAAAGTATTTGCAGGCAACAAACCAGTTTTAAGATTGGAGGAAAATATACAAAAGGAAAAATGAGTGAATTGTGAATGTCAATGTCACACATTTTGGCTTCAATCCAGTACCATGTAACACCCGGGCAGTATTGCTGAAACTGATCCGTTTCATAAATGTACTTTTGGAATGTTTTGAACTGCGAAAAGGTTGCCTTTCCCTTTCTTTTCGTCTGGTAGCTGGACTTGAGGCTGCAGCTTTCTTTAGTTTGGCTTCTGTTCTTTAGTTAAGTTTTATTGAAATACCTGAATTTCAATAATTTTTGGTATTGATTGAATTATTTTGCTCTACTGCCTATTGTTCCGGTTCTTTAAAGTTTTCTATTTCCAAACCAATGTATCTGCCCTTTATATTGGGTGGTGGCACTACATGTACCATAATGTCATTACAGATTTCCGACTACTTTTAAACAGTACAATTTAGCAAAGGGCTGATGTTTCAGACTTCAAATAATCGTAGTAATTAATAATAACGAAGCGGCACTGCAAAAGCTGAAAGGCAACTGCATTAGTTGTGAAAGCTCTGGATGCAGCCTGCCTGGACACTCTGCCTCTCTGAGGGGCATCCATCAGTGAAATTTGTTTTGGTGACCGGGGCTTCTCCTTTCTCCTTTTTTTGCTGCTCTGTTGGTTCTCTCTTATTTTTTACTTTAAGATTGTGTGTTTGTTGTGCTGCACTGGCCAGCATTCTTGCAAATATCACAGTTGGGGGCGTTTTCATTAACAGGCGAGGAAAAATGACCAATTTATGGCTCAGCAACTCGGATGGTGACTGGTAATTAATACAAAGGTGAATGCTGATCTCTTCCTCGACAGTCAGCAGATAATGCTGTGCCACGGTTGCAAGATAGCTGTAAATGGAAGGGGAATCCTGATTTTTGTACGAAACAATGAGGGAAACCTGCTTTAGAAAAATGTTTTATTGCACTAGGTGTGAAGCAGGGTACAGTGTTGCCAGAGTGGGCAGTTCTTCTTTCTCAGAGCATGCTGTTTTTAAATGCAGAAGTAAAAAGGCAGATTTTGTTTAACATCCAAAAGCAACAGGCCCATTTAAAAAAACAAAAACAATAGTGGTTTTATGATCAGTAAATTATTTTGATTGACTAATTAGTGTTCCAGTCTATACCAGGCATCCATACATGAATGCAATCCCGCAGAATGATCTATAGAAATTGGGTTCTCATTAAAGACCAAAGTATATTTTCAAAAGTCATTGTCAAGAGATCCAGAACACATTCTAACTAGTGACTGAAAGTTAAATTATCCTTAAAAAAAAAAAAGATCATTAAAAATGATAAATCAGTTAAAAATGTCATAGTCAGCCAATACTTTAATGGCCACTCAATAGTTATTCAGATAATTAAGTACTTAGAATCAGAAAGGTTTGAACGTACAAGTAATTTGTCTTGGTATTTTGGAGCATAAATGACAGACATACATACATGCATATATACATAAATACAGTGGAAAATTCAAGATACATAATATAAAAAAGCAACAATTATTGTAGAGATTTATTTCTATGTAAAAATGTCTTTTTTTTAAAGTGGAAAAACTACTGTTTGTGCAGGATTGTGCTAAATGAGAGGCCACATTTTAAAGTTGTAATGTTGACCTAGTTGGCTTGTTGTAGCCGTGCTTGAGGCATTTTACTAAATAGTTTCTGTTGTCTGTAGAAACACCACTCTTTATGTGAAGAAAGTGGAAACACGAAATATAATTTGCAAAACTCTTTCACTTCCTGCTCCAACCCAATTTAAAACCGCTCGCCGTCAAACACACAGCAATGCATACAAAACTAAAAGATGAGATTTTTATTTTATTATATTTTATATTGGATGAATATGAATGAACAAGTTTGCATGTGGATTGATGCTTGAGAAGGCAAATGTTTGAATTTACAACCCAGTTTAACAGCAGTTCGTGAAGTCTTGAAATTCAAATCTGATGGTTGTATACAACATGTATTTTGCATTTTTTATAAATAAACACAGAAACAAAGACTGGTGTTTGAGACCAGTGTTCGAGACCGCATATCCCTAACCGTTGTTCTGAACCACCCTCAGTCAACCAGAGGGTTCTGAAGCAGTGCGTTCGTGATGGTTTTCCCAATCCTAACTAAGTGGTTTTGTTGCCTAAACCTAACGTTCGCTTTGTTGCGTAATGTCCCGAAAAACGTGCTGCAGGCACAAAATTCCGATTGAAATACATTAGTTTGAAAGTTGTGCTGAGCCGCACAAAGAAAAATTACCTTTTGTGTCCATGTACAAGAATCGATAGATTAAAATATGGGGCTATTTCATGAATTGCTGTGAGACTGTGTTGGATTGTGTCACACTGTATGTTTCTGCAACCCTGTCTTCACAAAACATTTTTTACATACAACTAAACTGCACTTTAAATTACGTTTAGAGGGAAACTTATTTCCTTCCAGACCAAGTGATTGCAGTTTAAAACTTTAAAATCAAATCCGTAGTTAAAAAAAAATGACTTTGCTAGGTTTGGATAACAAAACTACTCACTTAAGTTTGATAAAAAATAACAGTTTAGCTTAAATTACTGTAAAATTGTAACATACCTAAACAAAAATTGGGACATAAGTACCGAGTTAGGTTTAAGCAAAAAAAAACTTTCTTCACTATAGGTTTAGGCAATAAAACTACTTTGTTCACATGAAACACAAACAGAAGCCTCCTAGGTGGAAGCCCTGTGTTGTTTGACCCATCCTCGCCAAATTTGTGTTTCTCATAATTAACATAATTAACACTCCATTTTAGTTGTTTACAAACTTAATTTTCAGGACACTGGGCTGGTTTGTGGCATAATTTAGTAAAGCTTTCCCAAATGTAGAGGTTGATCTTTTCTGAGTTGTTACAGAAATGTATTGTCGAGTTCTTGGCAATGACAGGAGCCAGTTGAAGTGTTTTGGGTTCCTGATCAGGATGCTTCCTGGACACCTCTATCTGCAGGTTTTTATCCCGCATATCTTACAAGAATGAGCCCCTGGGGAAGGCCTTGAAAATGCTCGAGGGATTACATATCCCATCTGACCTGAAAGTACCTCAGGATCTTCAAGGAGGTTGAGACAAGGGAGAAGGGCATCTGGGCCACTTTGCTTAGCCTGCTGCTACTGAAAGTCAGGCATGGAGCTGCAGACAATGGATGAATGCACACACATCACTGAATGGTGAATCATTTCAATTCCGCATTGGTTGCAACTGGATCACAAGTGCTATAATTTGGCTCAACCCATTATCTAAATGCACTTTGTGGGGCAATATTATAGCCTGGATAATGTTTTTCTAATCTATCACAAAGAAAGTACATGTCTTTAAATGATTCACTGCCAACAGTTTGAGATGGATGCAAAAGAGATGTATTACATTGATGGCAAAGTGTTTTTTTCTTTTCAAATAAAAAATTGACATTCCTTTTTAGTGCAATTAATGCACAATGATGTAGCTCATGTGTGCCTAAGACTCATCCTGCAGAATATACTGCACACTGACTTTGCTTAAGGGTTCACTCAATTAAAACTGGCATAAAGAATTGTCCATGAAATTCACGTCATTTCTTCAGCGGTTTCATTATACTTATCACGGACGGAGCACTGCTGACTGTTTGCTTGGTCACCTAACTGGCAAACCGCATTGCCAGCAAAAAAAGGAAAGCAAAGCCTCTATCACCAGACATCAATGAAGTACCTTCGCATAGCCCATATCAGTGGCTTGCTTGCCATTGAAAACATGTCTGCAAAAACCTGATAAGTAGAAGCCCTATGTAATACCTGTAGACCAAGTGCTCCTGGCTCTCAACCCAAACATACACTGCTGAAGGGCTGATAATGGAAATGTCATGATACAGGCGAGTCACGAAATTAAAGAAAGACAAACCTTGAGACATGCTATATAGATTTTTATAAATCGAAATCCTAGAAGCAATTGCTAATCTGCGTCAGTGAAAATATGGGAATGAGGGAATAATGTCACATTTAACACAGTGGTTGTCTATAGAAAACAGGAAATAATGTTTCCTGAGTAGGGCCTGCTTGGTTAAAATGTCATCAATAAAGACTGTTTCACATCAGAGCTTTAATTCCAGAGTGTGGATACTTGTGTTGCATCGATCTTTTATATCCTACACCGGAGCCACTGATTCATATGCTAAGATGGTTGCCTCATTATCGCACTCCTCGTCAATTGTTCCAAAAATGTGTCTGGAATGGTTCAAGGACTACCCAGTGTTTTTGTCATTACTTCCAAGTACAAGGTTACACAAATATAAACAATATATTTAAAGAGATACATTTCAGCAAGCATAGTTTGTATAGCTTTTAGCTTAGTTATTTAACTCCTTTATATATGCCATATGGTTATGAACTGCTTGCCACTGAAAACATGTCTGAACAAAAAAAAAAAACAATAAATATAACTCAAAACCTTCTGTAAAAATACCTGCTCTTTAGCATTCAACCTAATATAACTCACCTCTGTGGTTGTTTTTGTAATTTTCACGAGAGTTCATCACTTTTCCTTGAGCTGTGTACATGCTTTCTTTCTGCCCCTTGCAAGATGAAGTCAATGATCAAGGCTCGCTACGGGGGAAACTCGCCACTACAGAAAGATTAGTGGTGGCTGGTCCAGCGAGGAGATGAATCAGCACTGTGGGGTACATTGGTGAAATCTACTGCTGTTTGTTTGACTGTGTGTGGAGAAGAGCTACACTAATATAATAGCTTCAAAGACGGCATGTCGGGCCACCCCAAGAGAGACTTGCACTTTAACGGAGCAACTGGCAAAGATAAAGGTGTTGCTCTGAATGCACCTTTTCGAAGGCTATTTCTTTGGAGTGTATAGATACTTAAAGTGACATTTAAGTGTGTGTGTTTCAGAAAAGGATTATTTAGCACCTTTGTGTGCCGCTTGGTTCAGGGCAGTTGTGGAGGAGCACGCAAAGTAGGCAGAATTAAAAAGAAATGCAAAGCTTGTCCATAGCACTTTCCCTGTTCCATATGCTCATTTTGTTGTCCCTGTGCAATGACAATGAAGCTGAATCTGATTAGATCGCCATGCATTCTTAAAACACACCTGCAATTTCACTTCGGTAGGCAGCCAATTTCTTTACTTTCCTCCTGATATGACAAGATATGTGAAGATTGTAGAAGTTTTATAATTCGGGGGAATTCTGAAACCAAAATGAACTTTTCCTCCATATTTATTTTGATGGCTGGTTGCCTGCTTGCCCTGGTCCTATTGGCTGTGTGTATATTCATCAAGTTCAAGTTGAATTTTGGGCACAGGTTCTGGTAGGTAGCGTATGGTGTCCCATCTACAGAGAATGATTGACATCCTACCTGCAGACCATAGACCGTATATAAGAAGTGGACCTAGTCATCGTGCTGATCCCATTGGTTTGTGGACTGCGGTTTTGCACCCTCGAGTTTGGCATTTTGGCCATCGCCATCTTGAATTTTGGGCCAGTCGCCATCTTGTTTTTTTACAACCAGTAAGCAGAAGTGACCATGTTTGGACTGTGGATGAGTGACGTTGAGATGCCATATATAGGTGTGGTAGTGATAGTGACCTGTCAATCACAAGGTAGCCCCGCCCTAAAGAATACTCTGCTTTACGGTCTATTTTACCCTAAATGGGACCAGTTTTTACTAAATGGAAACTAACATTCATACACCATAGGCACAGCTACGGGAGCAATTTGGGGTTAAGTGTCTTGCCCAAGGACACATCGACATGGGCTAGCGGAGCCGGGGATTGAACTGCCGATACTCTGATTGAAGGATGACCCTGTTTAACCACTAAGCCACAGTTTTACAATGTGCACTGAGGTAATGAATCAAGTGAGTGGGGTCATTTTTTTCATAGACATCTATACAATATGACCTAATTTTGCCGCTAGAGGAGTCGCCCCCTGATGGCAAGTAGAGGGAATGCAAGTTTAAGGCACTTTCTTATTGGCTTACCTTTGTTCAACCTCACAGGTTGCCACCTGCTGTCTTTTTCAATTTAATTTCATGTGAGAGTATGTGAAAATGAAAATGAACAGATTATTGCATTTACATTTAGGAAAATTATAATGCTATTGTTGAGTTATATTTTCATTTTCAAGTTTACATTATAATTACCTATGGGCTTCCATATTTGTTGTGCCTGTCACATCTAACATGTTCTTGTCATTACAGACCCATTCTAAACTCTTCCTGCTGTTCCCCAATCACCTATCTGGACACCTGCCCCTGATTCCCCTCAGTCACCTAGTGTACTTGCCCACAAACACTAGTCCTCAGCCAGATCATTAATTTTGTGTCACATTAACTGCAGTGTGCAGCCTTCATCCTGTTTGCATGGATGCCTGTTCCCTATTTGGACTAGTTTGCACTTGCTGATTGCCTGCCTGTAGCTGGCGTTTTATTTTTTTATTTCAGTTAAATAACCAAATATATCTGTTATGTCTACAGAACACATACCAGAATTGTCACAAGATTAGTGTCAAAATCGTGCGTGTTGTGCTCCTCTGTGTGCTTTCAAATGACTGAGGGGAGAATATTTTCAATGTAGGTTTACTCATGTTAGAAGAGCGTAATATCTGATAATAAACAATGGCCACAATTTATAGCACAGCTGAGACATGGTGGCACAGTAATTATGTCAAATCAAAGTAAAGTGTCACTCAACAGTCATTTCGAAATAAAACACACATTACACTAAGATAATCAACATACGGCATCATGAATGCTGCTGCAAATCATTAGGGGGGATATATTGAAGTTGTTCTATTTACATTTAAAAAGGAGATCATGCAAGCCTTGAGACAATCGTTAATCTGCTTTAGTTTGAGTGAGTGAATGTCTTGTTTACTTTTTACACAGCGGTTCCCTATAGAAAATACTGTTTCCTGAGGAGGGCCTGTTTGGTCAAAATGTTGTCAATAAAGACTCTTTCTCAGAATAGTTTTTATTCCAGTGTGTGGATACTTGTGTTTCATTGATCTTATAAATCCTGCACCTGCACCACTGAGGTTTCATCCATGCTTAGATCGTTGGCTCATTATCTCACTCCAAATAAATAACTCCAGAATGTGTTTGGAATGGTTCAAGGCCCACCATGTTGACAGTGTTTTGGTCATAAGATCCATGTGCAATGTTTTTACAGTTGACTGTGCAGTAAAATATATATATTTATTAGGGAAATAAACATATGTATAGTGAATAAAACTCAGACAAATATAAGCATATTTAAGTCAGCTCCACAATACCACAATCCTTTTGGTTTGAAATCCTTTTGAAGCTTTGCAGGGAAATCATTACTATTCATAAATATTACTTGACCTTTATATGATCAAGAGAATAACATGAATAAATTATGTGTTAACACTTAAAGTATCCACTCATCATGCTACGGCTCCGCTCCCTGGTGGTTCACTATCCATTGGCCTTCACAGTGTTCTGCACCGAGGCCGAGCTGAGTAAACACTTAAACTCTGCCTGCAACATGGGACTCACTTACTTATCCAGATTTGATTTCCAAAAAGGACTCCGCATAAAAAATATTTACTAATAGAACCATTCAAAGAAGTAATATTTGCATCCCATTTGTCCTGAACGCAAATCACCAACAGATTGCAGATTTCTCAATGGAAAAGTCACGCAGCCTCTGCGCTTCTTCAGCCTGAGTTGTAGTATAATTGGCTACACTCCTCCACACTCAGGTAAGTTTAATTGATTTGATTTGTCAGATAACAAATTACTCCCTGCACAAGCTTTTAATCTAAACTGGATCTGTCCATTTATCATTAATAGTTGTTTTTTATGGGAGGGGGGCAGGTAACTTCTTTTGACAAAAATTAAACTTCACACACCAAAGAATATTAAAGTTTCCTTGTTCACTTGTTAAAAATAATGTCACATCATTTACTCAAACTGAGAGGGATCATGTGTTCTTCTTGCTGGATCAGTGTCCAGCTCAAATAACATGCATGTCTTAGGACTGGGAAAGGAAACTGGTGCGCAGCCAGAAAACTCTGACAAAGACAAGAAGAACGGGCATTTCCAAACCCAGGACTGCTGTGAGGCAAAAACGGTAACGGATGAACCATCGCACCACCTGAGTCGTATTCTCCATAGGAAAAAACAATAAATTTGGAGGCTCTCGTTGAATGCTTTAATAGAGTTAAAGTGGGCTTTAGCTGACAAAGAAGAGTAAATCAAGAAACAGTGAGAATCACATCTGTTTTATTAAAGTAATAGAATTGCAACAGAGGAACAATAATGCAGCAGCAAAAAAACAAAACAAGAGAAAGCTGAAAACTACCTTTACAATGCACTATGAAAGGGAACTGGTGTGCAGCCAGAAAACTCAGACAAATACAAGAAGAATGGGCACTTTCAAACCCAGGACTGCTGTGAGGCAAAAACGGTAACCTGAGTCCAAAAAAAAAAAAAGAATACCGGAGATAAAGGTATTTGGAGGCTCTTGTTGAATGCGTTAACAAAGCTTTAGCTGACAAAGAAGAGTAAATCAAGAAACAGTGAGAATCACATCTGTCTTAATAAAGTAATAGGATTGCAACAGCAGCAAAAAAAAAAAAAAAAAAAGCTGAAAACTACCTCTACAATGCACTATGACGTTAATACAGCTTGGTTGAAGGCGGGGATTGTCGGCTTTTAAAGGAAGGCAATTCCTTGCTGTGACTTTGTAATGAAAGCGCACACAGTCTTCACAGTATGACATGCCACGGGTTACATGTGCTTGTGGAAGACAGGTTTTTACACAAAGTCTGCAAGCAGACCCAGGGAAGTCTGCAAGCAGACCCAGGGGTACAGTGGGGACCGTCTTCAGTTAATTAGCACGGATAATTGTGGATAATTAAATGGCACTCCCATTGATAGTGTGTGAGCTCTTTGCTGTCTCTCTAACAGCAGAATCAAACCACACATTGTCCTCTCAGCCAAGATGCATTTCAAAATATTCTATTTAAACAACCCATCCGATACCTGTGGCGAATTAACCACAATAACCATTCACGTTTACTGAGATCTAATATCCTCTAGGAAACTTCCTGTGAAAATTACCTGCTTCAAAAGAGGTGAGCTTACATATTGTGTTGCATATAGAGATGAAACGTCTACTTTGGAATTGGATGAGGTTGTGAAACATACCACGGTGCCATTTAACTGCAGGAGTGTAATTGCTGCCGAGAAGCAGGTCTGCCCAGACAGGATTTACAACACCTAAATCGATTGGCATATTACGCGACTAATTAGAAATGTTGTTTGTTTGCATATCCCTTTGAGACAACCCCAGAAGCTCTTCCGCTGTGTGAAGTTTAGCTCAAAGTCTCTGACACAAAGGATTTCTTCAGCATGGTCCCTCCATCAACTCCAAACCCTGCTGTGCCAGCATAAAGGGGAGCTGAACTGCCTGCTTGTTCAGAATATATTATATTCTCATAGGCATAATTACATTTTAAATGAAAGCGATAAAGAATAAAGACCAATAAATGCTTTCTCAATTGCTACAGGTAATTCATATTGTCTTTTTTTTCTTTTTAACTTGAGACCTTTTGCGCCATCTTCAAGCCAAGGAATTTAAGTCAGGGTATTTAGTCACAGTTACTGATCAGCAATACACCTCACAGGATGCATCCATTGAAGAGTTAGGCTATTCAAGCAGTATTGCATCTCTGTTGACACAGCTGCTAATTGGGTGGAGCACCTCATTAAGGTCCTAAAACACACTAGGCAAAGAATTATAATTAGAATGTAGAGAGAGATTCACAGATTAGGGAAATAAAGTCTGTCAAAGTAAAAGGTTGACGTGCCTGTAAACACAAATTGCCCAAAATACACTTTTTCATTATTTTACCAACGTACTACTTACTGTAGCTTTTAAATAATTTTTTTAATGATCATATCCTATTTTATAATTAAAAAATGTCCAATGGTGGTAAAGACAAGGGAGTGTTGGGGGATGTATATTGACAGTTAACAATACACTTACAATTATATGATTTTGAGTAATTTTTAAACATAACGTTAACATTTTGTTGCATTGCCATGCAACAAAACTGCTTTGTGAATTAGGTTTCAAGGGGAAATATGTTGTCGTTGATAATGTTTACGTATCAGACATACGTTTCAAAAGAGTCCGTAAAAGTCCGAGAGGAAGTCAGGTGGATGATGGGTGAAAAATCACAGGGCTTTCTCACAGGATACTCCTGTTTGTGTCCTGCATGAACCAAGTACTTTTGTTGCCTTTTTTCTTTTCTTTTCTTTCAATTTCATAGTAATTTTAAGGCAAACCATGAGTTTTTTTCCTAACCCTAATCAATTGGTTTTGTTGCCTTAACCTAACGGAGTATTTTCTTGTTAAATTAAGAACGTAATTGAGGGTGTAGCTTAGTTCTATGGGAATGTAATTTTGCAGAAGACAGGGTTGCATGTGGTATTGTATTATGTATTATCTACGTTTGATAGAATTACAGTTTTTCTCAGTCACCTCTGGACAGTTCTCAAATCATCCTTTTCAATTTGCAAAAGTAAGTGCATTTTTTCAAAACAATTCATACAAACGGCACAACACAATGGATGCATTGCAAAAGCATATATTTATTTCAATACAAAGTTCAGTGCCTCCTGAATGACACTGAATGACAGGTCCTTATGTGTGTTTACAAACCAAATAGTCAAAACGCTTATTGTGTGAGTTTAAGTATTTTCTGTGGTTAAATATGACTAAGGTTTTTTATTACAATGATGGTAAATAAGTATTGGCACACAATTTCTGTATGGCATATATTAATTTCAACAGTGTAACTTTATGTGTGGGATATTGATTTTAAGAGAGTGGACCAGATTCACACTTGCACATTTAAAGTTTGCATAGTATGTTGACAGATCATTGCGAAAAATATAGTTTCACAGCACTGCATAGCACAAAGGACAAAATAATACATAATTAAATATGTAAACATCTAAGTTATTTCAGAGAGAAATGATTGATCTGATAATCCACACGTCCCCTTTTATTAGAGAAAGTCAAGATTCACCTGAGAGCAATTCATCAATTCAGGACACATTTACAAAAATAGTCTAATAGAAATGTATATGCTTGAAAGATTATGACAACTGGTTCAACCTTCTGCTTGTAATGACTTATGAAAATAACTAATGCCGAATGCTTTGATGGAAAGAATATTCAATAGAGAACCAGTTGATACTTTTTGATCAAACATGACATAGGCAATTGATAATGGAGGAAACAGCAGACAATTGAACATAATAATATGCGTGGATGTGCCAAAGCCTTTGCAATTTGTTCAAAAGAATGAGAAATTGCTTTTATGACAAGTGACAAATGAGTAAAAAATTGTAGAAGGACTAAATATGTAATTATAATTATTATATTATTTTGTATTTGTGCAGTTTGGTCCAAATGATACATATTCTTAGGTAGAGTATATACGTATATCAAGTATAATGCATCTAACCAATGGTTCTAACCTTTTTTTCTATCCATTCATTGCTATTTTTCACATCTTGCTGTCACCCATTCTCTGACTACTATTGCAAAATCCATAGTTTGTTTGTCTCATAAGATTTACAAAAAGAGAAATTCAATTCAAAACTTCATTCAATTTAAGATCTGTCAACACATCTCTAACATTAATCTGGTTCAAGTCTGATGTAGAGCCCAATGCCTAAATGTATATTGGTCCTCAATCAGGGATTAGAGCACAGTGACAGACAAAGACTGACAGACAGAGACACGGGCAGCTCTCTCATTCTAACTATGTTCTAATGATTAGTTTCCAATTAGCCAGAGTGCATGTTTATCCTCATATAACCTTCTCTTTGCAGCATTACCAGAGACAAAGTTTCCAATTAAATATTTCTGAGGCTAAATCAATTTCTGGCAGTGAATGAGACAGTCTATACATTAATTTAACCAGGTGACAAAGACCACTTAGACATTTTCAAAACAGACTGTCAACACACTTTTTCTCTGCCATCTATACAAAATAAGAATTTAAATAATATAACTCACAGTCAGTATGCGACCAAAAACTATGTTTGACATTTCAAATTCTAAAACTGGCGTACAGATATCAAGCACACACCTTTCCCTGCAGCCGCACATTATGTAAACAACACAGAGATCTTTCACATGCATCACGTTACAATCAGTTAGAATTCATACTAGAGAATGAATTCTTCTCAGGGTCCCTGTGTTGGCGGGTCACTGACAGGTTTTCATGGAAAGGTAATAGATCCTGGTTTTCAAGCAATCTCATATCCAATTTCATCCCTGCAAGGCTTGCTGCTAAATTCTGTCAACCAGGCCTTGAACTGACTGCTTATATATTTGAAATATTTCTAAAATAGTTTCCTTGCGAAAAGTTTGATTTGATTGTGGCTTTCTAGCTTTGATAACCAGCTGCTAATCAAAATGAGCAGGGAAATCAAAACTAACAGAATAGCAATGAGTAATATACGACAAAAAACATTTCACCTTTTTGGCAAAACTAGAAATGATGAGCCAGGAATCCCTCAACACAGTTGACAGAGAGAGCAGATACACTGACTGGATAAATGGATCATCAGAGATCTTCTGCTCATTTGTCATAAAAGACTCTTCACTTTAAAATTGGTCTTCAAAGCTCCTTTTGGGTTTTGCATCAATGAGAAAAATATCTTTTGAACTCTTTTTTTAACCTGCCTGGGAGGTCTGTATCATTCAATAATGGCAGTATTGATGTAGTTTCCAAAAAGAAATTGGAAGTTGGCAGTCCATACTTAGTCTAAGATGGTTGAATGAATGAAGTTGAAGTTGTATATGATTGCAAACACATGCAAATGCCATTATGAGACTGTCCTCATCAAAAAGTCCTTCGATTTACTTTTCTTGACCAGCGACCTCTTGGGTTTGTATGAATAATAACTATTCTGTATCAGGAACAATTGTGATGCAGCACCACCAACCTCTGATTACACTTAAAACAAATGGTAAATAAACTTGTCTTTACCTTGAACCAAATGCTTAAATGTGTCTCTTTTGACAGTATCACAAACCCCATCACAATCCTTTTTGGTTTTCCCAGGCTACATTAAAATTAAGATTTCCCCTACCCCAGCCCAGAAGGTAGTGGTAATGCAAACTGTATTAACTGCCAACAAATTGCATTTCAGTTACAACAATTAGCAATAACAGCAGCTAGCTAACAACTATCCATAAACACAACAACGTGGATGAATTATAAAAGTTGTATTGTCTTAATTGGCTTTCACTGAGGCTGCCCCCTCACACACTCTGATTATTAAGCGGTTGAACAGATCACGTATCAGATAAGCGCTTAAAACAACATAGTGCGCCATCTGTGTTATCATAGGTGATGAAATTGCTATAGCCTCAATATCCCCACTCCCAACATGTTTTTTTTAACCGTGACCATGATTTTTCACTAGCCGTAACCTACTAGTTTAACCACATCTTAACCATAGTACTGGCAGATCAGAAAACATATCAATAACTTTTTTAATAGTCATATGGGTCCTTTTTAAATGCATTACCACACCTTTTTTGTCATTCATGTATGGGGATTTATTGCTGTGGGTAGGGCTCTTTCATCTCATATTTTCACAAGTGACAGAAAGAGAGATAGGAGCATAACATGAAATGTAAAATAGGTGTTTTGCTTCCCAAACAGTAGAAAACCAACTCTGAATTAAACCAAGTCAGGTTTCTTCAAACAAATGTATTTCTGATCACACTACACACATTGGGTTATGTGCTCTTCACGCTTGATGTTATTGCTTGCAATGTAATCCAACAACGTGTCTAGGATTGACTGTTGGAAACAGGGGCTGACACTGCCGGTGTGGAAACTGCAGCCTGAGGGCCTGAATTGATTTTGGAAAGAATGACAGATGTCGGCTACACTCACTTCTTAAAAATTGCATGGGTGTATATTATTCCCACATATGGGTGTGTTAACCCCATTAAATTAAGTTACATTTCAAAGGCTAGCAAAATGAAACCAACTGGTCCATTCTTTTATAGTGAAAAAATATCAGCAATTGGAGCTACAAACTGCTTTGAAGACAATCAAGCATCCCAAAAATGTTTCATACAACAAGGGTCTTAGCTAAACTTATTTGGAAGAGAAAACAAAAGCAAATGGTAAAAAAAGACCTTAACTGTCATCAATGGAAAAGACATACATCACATCTCTATAGTGATTTGGGAGAGTGCAGTATTCCCATAAATGATAGAAACGATGGCCAAAACCACAAAAATAAGACCCGAGTCATAATAAATTTAAATTATTTTTTTCAAATTAAAGCCAACAAAATTAACTAAGATTTTAATGTGACTAAGATAAGCCCTTTTACCTAAACCTTGAGGTCTAACCGTAGGACCAGATGGCTTTGGATTTTTCTGCTCTGATAACGATGGCAGGAGGTATAGTATTTGGTCATGCAGGGACCAGACTCATCGGGTAATTGCTGTCAGAGGGGCTGGTACTTATTGCTTGGGGAGACAAAGTCAAGCCCTAAGTTAATGTAGGTAGCAATGTTGCTGCTGCATTTGCAAGGACGAATTGGAAGGGAATTGTTATGTACAGCCTGGATATATATTTGGGGCCAGAGACATATTTATGCAGATGTATTGTAAAGAGCTTGTGTCTCCCTTGTTTGCCTCCTAAGAAGCACTTGTGTGTGACGGCCAGGTAAAGGTGGATTGAATGTGAGGTAAAGTGTGAACAATAAATCTATTGTCTGTGGGATATATGGATGCATCTAGCTGTGTTAATTAGAGTGATTTGAGAGGAGCCAACTGAGGGTGGTAAAATGTACATACTTCCTGTTGGGAGTGTTGATTACAAAAATCTGCTCATGTGCATCTCCACTTAAAGTAAAGGTTCTGTCCCTGCTCTGGGCTTTAAGCAATAGTTTGACTTTTCAGGAAATACAGTATCATGACATTTTTACATTCCGTCACATGAAATGTGTTTATAAGTGAAATTCCAAAGTGCTGTTTATCATTTTTTTTCTATTTCTTTGACAGAAAAATACTTTACGGGTGTGAGTTTTGCGTGAGATAAAGTAAGTTAAGCAAAATGTTACAAAATTTAAAAATTTTAATTAACAAAAACAGGAAAAGAGAGTTAGCTCTCAGTTCTCTAGCTGTAGCAAAGTTGGCTGTCAACTACATGTAAATGTCCTCCCTGATTTTGCATGCTGAACACACATTGGCACCAGAATGGAGGTGGGGAATAAGGCATTTGATTGATGTTGGTGCAATAAATGGATAGAGATACAGTTCAAAGCACACACAGCCCAGCCTTTGTTGGAAGCAAAATACTGTCTGCTTTTATAATATAGTGAGTGGGATGGATTGATGAACACCTGTAAGTGTGGATACTTTGTTTCAAAATGTAGAATCAAACGTGCAAAGACGTAGAGCAAACGTGAAAGGAAACGTGCACACTGTACATTGGAAAGACAATTGAAAACTTAAATTATTAGTCATTGAAAATGGAGGTGATGTGACATTAAAAGATTAATCACTGCTTTGTTTGACTGTAGCACATTTTCTCCTACAGGGAAATGGAAACAGCAAACAAGAGTCATAATTTCACACTTGATGTTTTTTTCCTTTAGTGCATTGGTGCAGAGATTAGGATTAATCGACACATGCTAAAACCCTTTCCATTGTTCACATATGTGGCATGAAGACAGATGGAGGAGAACAATGGAAGGTGGCTACAAGGAGGAATAAATATAACCAAGCAAGTGAGAGACAAAAAGACAGCACCAAGTATAAAATAAAATGAGTCTTCTTTGTTTTGTTTGTTTAGCTTAATGTAGTACTTTAGTTAAATGGAGTTTTGTTATGAATAGGATCAAGCAGGGAACGCTATTCTAAATCTTAAAGCTAAATCTATCAACCTCTGACCCTTTATGTTATGTCTTCACTGATAATTGTGTTTATGTAACTCCTACAGAATTGTGACGGCTAAAGAAAAAAAATCCTTTTTCAATATAATACGATGCAGTTTGAAAACATCTTGTTCTTGCTCTTCTCTTCCTCCATTCCAAAAGACAATTTAATATATAAGGAGCTCTTCATCATTTTCTGATAAACAGGGCCAAAATTTAAGGAATTTTAACGGAGCAAAACAGAGGTATTTCTCAAGGTAGGTAAAGAAAATTAGCAGCCCACTTGATGAACATATCGCTGTCTTTCGGGCACAATAGAGCAACCATGGTGTCAACGGATAATGGCAGCAATAGTTTCCCCTCTGTAACAGATCACAGGTCAGTAAACATCCTCCACAGATGTCACAGGGATGAATAGACAGCAGTAATGAGAACGTAAACACTCATGGAACACCAAGCGCTATTGACCATAACTTTATTGAAGTGAATGTTTCAACAGTCTGCATTCAGCATTAATTGTCACACATTGTTGGAATTCTAAAAACTGTGGGGATGTGACTGGAAATGACGAGCTGTGCAATGTTTCAAGTTAAGTATTTTTACAGCTGTATCATCTACTGTAACACTTGCAGAATATTGTATTAAAGTCTTAATCAGTTTCTCCAGATATATATTACTTGTTTACAAATGGTTCTTGAGGATTCATTTTGCTAGTGTGGAACGTTTTTTTTACACCTTCCTACCAAAATTCAAACATATTCTGTAAGTGAAACCTCATTGACGGAATCATTTATATCCTACTCCTGCAAAGTGCAAAAAAGATTTACAATCAGAGATGGTGGTAACAATTAATCAGCAATTCTGTATCCTGGAAATTACTTTTTATACATTACCAATTTGCCCTTATTACCCTACATTCTTTTATCAACTTAAATGACAAAACACTTGATGAACAGATCTGTGAAGGGACTCATGAGTGTCAGGATGCAAACCCCAGTCTCTTGCCTCCTGCCCTTTGTATGCCAACCATCCACACCGACCTCCACCCTATGTCTTGCTTTTGGTAAAAGAAGGTAACACTTAATTCCATGTAAACACCATTGCCAGTGAGCATAATCCAGGCATTTACATTTCCCTCAAAATGTAATCCACAACAAATTAGCAATATGTAAATGTTATTTGAGTGGACAATTTGTCATAATTGAATATTCAGACATTGGATGGAGCAGAATATAACCAAAACTTAAAAGAAGGTACAGTTGTCAAAAAGGACAACTTGACGAATACATTTTTAATAAATGAGAAATTAACAAAAAAGCATAGGTACTGTTAACACATAAATAAAACTAGCAAAATTGTAACCAATATCAAAGAGCCAAGTAAAAACAACAACACAACCAAATATCAAATCACATGTATCATCCCCAAGTCCAAAATGGCCTGATGTCTGACTTTACCCACAACAGTATAGTCCAGCTCCTGTAAAACTTGTCAATCTACCTCCAGCTGACTTCCACCCTGTTGACCAAACTCCCTGGGGAAAGGTTTCCCTCAGGAGCTCCATCACAGTTCGCTGGAGATAAAACAATCTGAGATCAGACACCAAAACCCACAGCCACTGGGGGATTTATCCTCTAACATGGAGTCTAAGGAAGTCAGACTTTTCATTACTTATCTTGAAATAGGGCCAACGACAAGTCAAGCTTGTGTCATCATTAACTTAACCATGCGTTTGGTGAATTGCAAAAATGCCTGGGTGTCTAGAATAAAATATGGGCAACATTTGGGTGAACATATGGGTAACGTTGGGATTTCACCATGTGGGGGAAACAAAGAGAGAGGCCTACATGTAAAAATAAAATCCTAAACGGGTTTAAACTGCGGCAACTCGTCATCAGGCGTTAAAATGTATCCCCTTGTGAGATTTGGTTTAAAACACAACACTGGTGCCTCATTGGACGAGCCCACGGGAACCCCAGGGAGTCCCTGTTACACAGCCATGACATAACCAGGACTATCATCAACGCGCACTTTCACACTACCGTTCCAACTGCGACTCACGTAAAAAAGGAGGTAAAAACAACATTGGTACCCTGAGAAAAAAACCTAGGTAGCAGTCCCCACCTCGCTGATCTAGCCTGATAGAAACGGATAACTTACACCGTGCTCTTCCACTTCAACCTGCAGAAGGAAGATCACAGAGTTCCCGGATTCTTCAAGTTGACATTCGCTCAAGGAACAGCGCACCGTTTTCTGTGATTATTTTGTGCATATGGGTTGTAGTAATAGCTGGTTGTTATAGTCAGTGCTCGGATTCAAAGAACAAATAAAGGTGCAAAAAGTGATATGGGGCAGGCTGAAAGTCCAAGGACGCTTTTTAAACTAAACACAACTCAACAATTGGAGTTAGATAATCAAAGAGATCAAGGTCTGAGCTCTGCTGCTAACAAAATTCTGACTAATATTACAATGCTTGAATATTTTTCCTTTACACTACCAATTATCTGCCATTCCTGCATATTAAAAGATACATATTTGAAGTATTTTGGATGTTTCTGAAAGCTTCTGTAACTCATCACATCAACATGTTACTATTTTGATCATTAGACATGCAGTTAAATTAGAAAATGGTTGGTTGGACCTTTAAATAAAAGCCCAATAACATAGCAATTTATCAAAGAGCTTATCTCCTCCTTTATTTATCAGAGCAATTAACACAAGGGGAATATTCTAATTGAAGCTTAATTCAATTATTTAAATGAACAGAATACACGTTAAAAAGATTTAAGGTCAGAAAAATAGAAAAAAGAAGATCCATTTTCAGAATGAACTCCACGTGGTGTAATATGAGTCAGTAAGTTAGCAGTCTCTATGGATGGAAGATCTACAGTCTGCTACTAAAAAAAAAGTTAATTTAATTTACGAAAGACTGCAGAGTGCAGACTTCATTCTCTCTGCTCCGTCAAAAATAAATGACTTTCCCAGCAGGACAGGTGGGAGTCGTAATAGAATGTAGACAGAGTAATGGAATGTAGTAATATGAAATGGTTCCATTTCATAACAATGACTCCCAACCCATGAGGTGAGGATTCCCAGCCTGAGCTGAACAGATGAACAGGCTTATTTAAAGTAATAGCCCTGCAAGTTAAAGGTCCAATGGAAATAGCCCCATCCAACTCAGTTACTAATTTTATCAGCTCCTCCAGATGAGAGCATCACTTTTTGATTGCAGAAACGTCTTCCTGAGCACCAAGAGCATGGCCCTCGTCCAAACCTCCTTATGTGAATGTTAAAGCTACCGATGAGGTGACTCTCATCCCATGACTGCCTTTACTCGCTGATTTTGAGGAAGCAGTGTTGCAATGACCTTCATTTATAACTCGCTGGGGTACAGGTAATGGTAGAGCTGAAGAAAATCAAACTGGGAGACGTCAGGCTTGGAATTTGTCAACATTTCAAATTGAGACTCCCACTGACATATAAAGGTTGACTGGCCTCTACAATGGCATGAGCCTCAATGGGCCACTTTTTCTCTTCTGGATCCATTGAAACTATGAGATTTTGTGTTGAGTATGTAACCGAGAGGGACAAAATAGTAATAGTGCATAAAATATCATGCATGTCAGTGCAATACAGCCCTGGAATAAGCACTATATTTGGGATTACTGTAAGGTATTTGTGTGCAATACAAAAAGGACAAAAGGAGACCTCCAAACCTACCAAAGAGTTGAATCTACACCTATCTCACATGGACACAACAAAATTCCCAAAGGTAGCAATGTATAATTGCCCATCTATCTAAGTGGATCACATATACACCCTGTGTATGTTTGGATTTAGAAAAACACTCAGAGAGGAGCAGCGAGAGCGGATAGGTCCATTTATCAAATGGGAAAATTATTACAGCTGAAAGTCCAAGGATGTTATATACCCCTGATACAGCTCAGCAAGTTGCTCTTGATAGGTAAACAAACCGCAGAACATGTCTCTAATGACAGCAAGAAAACTCTGTGAGGGAAAGATAAATAAGTCCAAAAATAGAACAAATATCAAATATCTCAGCCAATGTTGAATTAGGTTTGAGAGAACAGAAATGGGAGCCTGCTTTTTGAAATTTCCTTAGAGAAAGCAAAGCAATATTGCTGACAAACCATGACAGCTAAAAACACATACAGAATGACAATTGTGTCTTTTTTAGAAAGACAGCTAAAGTCTACCATGCATACAATACAGTAGATTGAGTTTAATAATAATAATAATAAAAGGCACTTCTCATTAAACCACAAAGACAACAAACCACATGTTGATTTTAATGATACTGACCAAAAAATTCACAAGGGATGGAAATTTCTGCAAAAGAAAAGCTCAATAATTCAGTAATCCTCTCCCTTGTGCTTTCAGTGATGAATCCTTGTCATTACCTGGAGAGAACAGAGAAGAGGAGTAATCTCCAGAATAGCATAGATTCATCTTTACATCTTCAAGCATAAATAATACATAATTATATTTTCTATACACTTGCCCTGAGCTACAGGTGTCCAACTTTAAACAGAATATGTCTGTGGTGTCGGCTTCTGGATATACTGTAAAAGAAGCATTATAATAACACAGATAAATAATCTAGTCATTAGTGGAGAACATGCTGTGCTTTTATGAATTCACAATATACACAATGACCCATACAACGTATTCAGGTTAGCCTCTCATGGGTTTGTGATGAGCTGGAGTTATGACAGCACCGCAGCTAAAGATAAAGTAAAATGTGTTTCCTTTTCAAGTCCAAGACAAACAGAACTAAAGTTTGATAAAATATTTCATAAGATTCATAAATTACTGATTATAGGAAGTGGAATTAGGCATTCCATCACTGTCAGTGCTGTGTTATGCATCTTGCTGTCTTGTCCTATTTTTGTATGAGCATGCATCAAAACAATTTCCTATCATTCGTAGAGGATTGATGGTTCCAATAAAGTCTCAAACTGGATCACAATTAAGTACAATTCATATTGAGTGATGCACTCTTGTTTTACATCTATAGAGTACATTTTTAAGCCTTCGATATGAGCAAAGTATTACTGTTATACACAATAAAGTATGCAATATGAATTATATTTCATATACACTCAATAGGGAGTAAGACATTTGCATTGTCTTGTAAAGTCTGCACACATTTTCAAAATCTTCACAAAAAAAATTCTTTCCAAACTTTAAAAAGACTTGCATTAGTATAGCAATACACCTCCTCATATTCATTTGAAAAGACAAAAACATGCTCCAGATTTCCATATGTACAGTAAAGGCATACATTATGATAACATTATGCGTAAGTAAATGTACCAAATGGTGAGTGGACAAGAGCAAGTTTCAGTGTCACGGTCCGTCCTGCCGTTCCCACTGCTTTCCAATTTATGGCTGTAATATGCAAAGCTTTTGATATTACAGCTGCATGGCTTCAAATAGATGGTTCATGTTTCAGTGAGAAGTCTGCAATACCGCAGAATTAATCGCAGCCTTTTCTTCAACAGTGAAGATCGAGTCTCTCCACCGGTGAGAGTGTCTGACATTAGGGAATACATGAAAAATTCATAAGCTCCATCTCCCTGCTGGACTCCTGGCATTTTGTTGGTAATTCAATGCCCTGGAAAGTAAGATTAAAGAAAGGTCTACTTAGCTTTGTTAGTCTGGTTTTTCTCTGTAAGGTAGAATACAGACATGTAAACAAATTATATTGTCAATATATAATATCAAACACCACAGAAGCTCTGTAGAAGACTGTCACAGAGTCTTCTTCTAGTTATTGCACAACAAAATGAAAGGAGGATAGGATCAATGTGGAGTAAAATCGTCCATGTTACAATTATAATCTAAATGACATTTCAATATTAATGTTAACTTACCAGGGATGTCTCTGCTTTGAACTCTTTCAAGTTCCTGTGTTTTTTAGGAATGTTAATTTCAAACCATAAATCTGTGGGGAAAGTTAGGTTCAGGAGTCCCCTCTGAGGTGCTTTCTTTAAGTTGGAAAACCAGCACTTGATGCCCTACCCTTGGGGCCCATGGCGGCATGCAGGAACCAACATCAGTCATCGATATGATGGAAATCTGGTCCCAAATCTCCTCCCAAGATATGCATACAAGTATTAAAATGTAAATATACTTTCCATCAAGTGCACCAACACAATTTGGAAGAAAGTCAGTCGGGCCTTCTGCTGCAGTCCTTGGCGTCTGAGAATGTCCAACAAAGAGGTCCATTCATATCCATGCTGGCATGCATGTAACAGTCCTTTTGCAAGTGAGGTGCATGCCTTTACTGTTTCTATTGAAATATTGTTGCATGGCCTGTTTAACTCAGAGGGAGACTGATGACCTACCATCATTCACATGCAAAGATTTATTTTTACACTATAATAATAAAAAAAACTAATATTACACTTAATGATGTTTTACAGAACATAGTTCGGGAACGAAGGCCACACCCCGAACTGAGCCCTAAGTACTTAAGCACAAGGAACCCGTCCACTTCCTCTTTGACTCAGTTCCGACATCCCTCCCTCCCAACCCCGTTCTTGTCTTCCTATTTCTAACTCTCTCCCTCTATCTCTACTACAGGAACAACGGGGGACTCTGTATCATCAGAGCTTCCGAAGAGACGACCCCCACCCACGTGTCTCCACCCCCACCGTTCCCTCCAGCCACAGGGTGGCAGCGGCCTCTCATTGCACCCCTCCAACTCTTTATACGACCCCCTCTACCCTTCTTGTTCCTTCCCCCCTACATCCCTTCACCCCTCGACCCACATCCCTTTCTCCCTCAACCCCTCTCCGCTTCCTTAACCCAACCCTCTCGTTACATCTCGCAATAAACCATTCGTAAACTCATATCGCTATTGGCGTGGTCTTTGTTAGTGAATTGTCATTATATTGTATATATATATATTACTTTTCACGCAAGCTTGATGTCACAAGATCATTGCATGGAATGCGGGATCGCATATATGAAAATCCATCTTGTCAGGCTTCGGGTAATGAGTTTGTGTATGGCAAGAAAGTGCCGGACCTATCGGCATCCTGTGAGGAGCCACCGACAGCTATGGCCGTGGCTTAGGTGCTTAGGTGCCAGACGACACTGTTCGTTAAAAACAACAATGGGGGCTTCTGAAGAGGTTTGCGTAAATACTGCAATGACATTAGATACACAATGTTTTTGCTCCTCTCCCGACTGGCTTTGGCAAGAGCTTGATTGACAGATGGTTCACTCAATCACCTAACAAGTATGTTTTTTTTTTTTTAAAGTGCCCTTTTTCCCAACAGTTTTCAATGACAGCCTCTGGTTCTGTGTGACAATCGTTAAGTAGAGTTTTAGGCAACAAAACCAAATTAGGTTTAGGAAAAGCGAGTCATGTGACGAATGACTCAGGTGATGAAATATCCACATTTACTTTTAGTATCTTTTAGCCTTTTTGTAATTATATTTTTTATGAATTATCAACACTGTAATCAATCGCTTTATTATGTATTTGCATTTATTTCCCTCTTCCATCATTGCTTTCCATCAATTTTTCCTGTTTTGTTATTGCTGTTCAGAGCATGCTTTCTGTCATTTTAAACATCTGCATGAGATCTTACTTTGAGAAAATCAGGTTCACGCCAGCTGATTTGTTTCTGTTTGCTGTTGCCTTTAACTGAACCAGATTCAAGGATCTTAATCAATTTCTGCATTTCACTACTTTATTTTATTTCTTAAACTGCACTGCAACTGTTATGCAATTTTTTAGCTTTTTAATGTTTTACTGACTGTTTTTTATATTTAAATGAATGTTCTTAATTGTTTTTAAATCTTCTTTTCTTTTGCATTATGTTGTGATGCTTTTAATGGTTTTATGTGAAGCACTTTGAATTGCCTTGTTGAAATGTGCTATACAACTAAACTTGCCTTGCCTTGCCTTGCTCTTTGCAAAGTGGAACACATACTGGACACGTTGACCCATGATCTGCTTGTGAGTGTTTTTTGGAAAGTAGTTTGTGACCTGTACTTAAAATAAAAGATGTAGTTAATAGGTCTATTTATCTAATTAGCATTACTTACTGGAGGCAGTTGCATAATTCTTTGACAACAGGTCAAATAAAAGACTTGGCTACAGTGATAGTTAGATAGCTTTTGTTTTATTATTACTGTCTACCAGCCCACACAGGGATATTATCATTCATAACCTGATAGAGAAAAATTTGATTTGTTGGAGTGAAGAGAGTACAGTTTGTCCAATGTATGTTTAAACAGTTTAAACATATATGAAACATTTATTAGATATGATTTTTACAATAGTAACTGACATACAAAGACTAATTATTGATGAGACATTTCTCCCACCCACAAGGAAGACAAATCCTTCCAAATAAAGGCAAGGTCTTCCTCCAAAGACTTTTAACACACTCTCTTCTTTTATATGCAGGTAACACTTTTACCTGCCTTTGTGTCTAGTCTTGCTTGAGGGTGAAGTCAGTCAAGGGGATAAAATAAGTGAGCCAAAGACAGCGATCAGAGTAAACACATTTCTTCCATAAAGACAAAAAAGTTTGGCCTAGAGCGGGGAAAAAAAACTGCTTTTCTACATCTCCACATCTTTACCCTGGTGGTAAAATGCAAAATATACTGTCAGACAAGGACATGCACTGACCCTGGCAAATAAACTGGTGCTGAATTAAGAGCTTGTGAGAATACTGGCACAAATTGTCCACATATTTGTTTTTCTTCCTACTTAGAAGGACAGCAAAACAGGCAGAGATGAATTTAACTACTTATATAATCTAATAGCAAAGGACTGAAGTGTTTGAAACAGAAGAATAAGTCACTTTTTTATTTAGTCTTTACAACTCTGCCAATGATTCTTTAGACCCACCCTCAGGCAGCCAAAGCCTGTGCATTATATTGCCATACATGTGATGCTGGTCCAGTTTGGTCTATGAACGTACTGCATGACATATCAGATTAGGATTAACACACTATCTGTTTCCATTGTGAAAAAGTGTGACGGACTTCCAGAATTTAGAGAATGTGTATTGAACCACCAAACATCTGAGAGATCCTTTCAAAGATTAGGCTTTTGTGCAGGATATCAGACTGAATCATTAATGTCTCCATCCCTCCTGCTGTGTTCCGTAGTCCCAATTAAAAAAAACTAAACATCCAGCCCAGTTTTTCCTCTCTACAATCAGCTTGAGGGGCTGCAGGTTTTGCTGCAAGTCCCTACTGAAAGCTACAATCAAGAGCCTTTCAAATTAGCCCTCTAATTGTATTCATACACAGAAGATCCAGCCAGAGGTCCTGAACACAATATGCTGTTTGATGACTCCATCAATGTATCTTGTTAAAGGGAAAATAGGCTTTAATATAGTTTTAGCACAGTGAGGAATAATAGTATTTAGTTAGCTACTCGTTTTACAGATTGTAAAAGTATCAACCTGTAAAATACCATTGGGTCGCACAACCTTATAGAAAACCTTTAATATGAATTTCTCTTCAGAAATGAATATAAAAAAATGTGTCCTTCCAGGTTACATTCCAACATAAATTGGGAGGGATAAAACAATCAGCCGGTGGGGTTATGCATTCCGTTAAGAGTTAAGGCACTAGACGTTTGCAAAAACGCAGAGAAACTTTGAATGCTGAAGTCCTTTCTTTGATCACAGTTAATACGTCTCTAAGAGGATTAAACTGTCATATTAGATAGATTTGCCTCTGAGGGGATAAATCTAAATCCTCCCAGTCTCAGCAGTGAAATCTGTAACCTTTTGCATCCTGCCACACATAGCAGCATTACTGAAAAAAGCAAACCCTCCGCATTAGGTTTGCCATTGCCTTGGCATGCATTATACAGCATGTCAGATTTCACTGGTGACATGAGGGTGAAGGATTTATAGTCCTGCCAAAAATATTTGGCATTAATATTTCATGTTTGCATAGAGTGTATTGTACAAACATATCCAACCAGAATGACGTTGTTTCACTGTCACCTTCCTGACAACTCAGTACACAAAGCTTGTCTTTCATACATTTTTAGATGAGAATAACCTGCTTTAATAACAGTCCCACTTGAAGCCATCCATATTCATCGTATTTTGCGGCTTGGGCAGAAACCCCCGGCATAACTATAATGACTTTAGGGGCAGCCTTTTGCGTATTATGTTGACGCTGAAGGTTCGCACATGATTAACGTTGTGAAACGCTGAGGGCTACTGCCTTAGCGTTGGTATTTGTCGCCCTGGTAGTGAGACTTGGCTGATGAGTCAGGGGGAAAATAGACTTTGCCAAATCAATCTCACCTCAAGATAAAATTAAGCCCAAATGGACCAGAAGTCCATAAAGTGCTTGAAATTTAAATGGACTATCAACAATTTCATGACGGCTGGAAAACTCCATTAACATACGGAAAACTGTCAAACTAAAACAGCTACTACATGGACCTTGAAGCGATATTGTGTTGTCAACTGCTGTTTCCAATGTCAATATTTCACTTTTGAGGCCACTCTCGCTACATATTAACCACCTAATCATTTCTTCATAGTAGAATTATTCCTACTTTCATACTTTTTACAACGTTGACATTTTCTGGACAAAAAGCATTATTTGACAAAGGGATCACAGCTGATAATACAGGGGGGTGGTGGCAGAATTGACACATATTCCTCCTCCTCACATTCGTAAAGACTGTAGATTCAGATCAGAAGAAAATAGGGCTTGGCCCCCAGGAAAGAGCATCTGGCTAGTTATTGCATATCAACCCAATCAGATAAAGCCCTCTGAGAGTGGCAGGCCGGGAAAGACAGGAGGCAACAAGGACAAATGTCTTGGTGCTCCAGGTGCCACTATTATTTAGGAGTAAGACAGTTCAGGTTGGAGAGTTCCGGGGAGGCAAGTGGATTTACTGGGATTAGTCGGAGGCTTAATGAACCTTCTGGGCTCCAATGATTATTTCACAAAGAGCCTTTTTACCATCTCAGGTTAAACAATGTGTGAAATTGATTTATAAATATTAATGGCCTATCTAATGAAACCCCGCTAATCCACCTGGATTTTGTTTGCGAGGCTGGTGTGGATTAGATGCTTTGAGCTGGTTCCTTTCGGGTGTTTATCTCAGGTGTTCATAATGAGCAACTGATCAATGCATTGATTAAATCTCACCAAAGATATATTTAGCTTTTTATCAGCCTCTTATCGCTGCCATTGAGGCTTTAGGTTATGTCTCCAGATGAGGTATAATTACATGCACACTGGGGGGAAATGATTCAGAGATGCAGGAGAGGGTGACTAATAATCAAGGCTGGGTCTGCCACCAACCATTCTTTGCTGAAAGGCTGGACCGTAGGGGGCTGCTTTTCCAAAGAATGGCTAATTGGTGAAGAGAAATGATATACACAATTCTAAATCTTAACATCAACCTTTAAAGGATATATTTTCAGCTATTGCTGTCTTGGACCCATTATGTTTCAGCCAGCTTGTACAATCACACTCCGCTTGTACAACAGTTTAATTCACACAAATATTGGCCTCTAGCTAAAAGATGGAACTATAAACTTATATTTTGCCACCATCATCACAACTATTTAAAGATAAAAAACATTTTAATAATCAGCAGAACATTCTCCTGACTATATCGACCTTTTCCTGTGGCCTTTTCCCGTGAAGAATTGAAATGCTGTGAGACAGCAGCTCTTAGCAGGATTAAATTGGTGCTGAGTAAAGCCCATTTTATCCTGACCAGCGCCTCAGGATGTATAGATGCTACCATAAAGCCTGGACTTTGGATTCCACTCCCTCAGCTGCAGGTTCAAGATCTTTCAGCACAGCAAATATTTGTGACCTTACTGATAACTAATGTGCTTTTAACTCATTTTAATAAGAGGGAAATGTGGTTATTTCATGAAATGTCAAGCAATGATGTCCTGATAGACGCATTGCAATTACAGTACAGCTACGCCATGTTATTGATTTCCATTTGCATGAATTAGAGGTCTTCCAGTATCAGGCGAAAGGGGAAGTGAGAAATAAACAGAGGCAGAAATGTAAACACACCGAGTCAAACAAATACAATACAAAGTGACAACAGATAAATAGACCAACAGATGAAAAGAGACCGAAAGCAGGGAGGTATGGGAAACATATCGTTGTTTTTGATTCCATTCCACCACCGTAATGATCTAAAAGACAGTTTGGTAGAGGTGACTGAGCTATGGTCAGTGAGCAGCAAATATTTCATTCTTGATCTTAAACAGGATGGAGTTTAAGGGAATGGCAGCCTAATGGACTCAGACCGAGGCCACAGTGTTTGGCGGAATAATTCAGTCATTGAGTCATCATGGCGGTAGACCTAGACTTCATAGCCTAATGTCTTGTTCAATAGCTGTGAGCTGTGGCTGAAAGAGAGGGTTTTCATTTGCATAAAATAATCTATTTGTACAGAGTAACACATTAGAGAATATAGGACAGATCATTTAGACCATCCATTAGTTTAATCGCATGCTTTACACCCGCGTAGCATAGTTCAGAGGTATCATCGGAAATAACGAAAACAGCACATTTTGTTCAGCAATTAAGAACTGAATTATTAAACTCCATTAAGAACAACTAAGACAGGCGAATAGCATAACTCATTTTGAGTAAAATAATTACAGATGTGTGGGAAGTAGTTAGTAGGTAAAGTTTTAAAGAGATGTGATGAAAGTCCAGGACTATTATTCACCAGATGACATATTTCTCTGTCAGCGCAGCCATATATTTTGATTATTCATACATTTAAACTTATCATATTTCACAGTCCATATTCAATAAGTGGGGATATGAAAATGTAATATTGCTTGAGAAATGGCACTGCTTTGACAGTCACACAGCACACAGAGTGAGTGAGACAGACATCCACCAAAAAGAGAGACTTTAGACTTCTGACATAATACAAAACAGTTCAAATGGCGCTCATTATCGAAGACACTGTTGAGACAGTGATCTGTAATACATTATGAGCACACATATGGGGTAGTGGAGTGGTTTGACATGTTTTTATGGGCATTATGATACATTTTTTTACAACCTTGAAAACTTGCAAATCACTGAATCGGCTGCTCCCCTTCATCAAGTTACCACGAACAACCAACTTAACAGCACCTCCCAGGCCTATAGGTGACACTCAAAAGACATATTTTGTTTAGACTACCAATTTAACCTCATGAAAAATTATTTATTGTCTTGCGCCCACACTCTATTACATCATATTTACAAAGCAGCTAGCACATGCTGTCTCTTCACAGCTGCGGCTGTTGGGAAAATATGATTGAAGAATTCATTTACCACTTTGGTTCAACTCCCTGTGACGAGCGTGAAAGCTTGTTTTGTAGCTGAGTGTAAAAGCAATGGAGTTGAAGTTCAGCTGTAATGCTCTGTGGCAAATTGATTATATATGAGGATGCAATGAGGTACCTGTTCAGAGTATTGATTGGGAGACCTGCGTTTACTTTAATGAACAGACAAACGTTCAGAGCCTGAGCTCCTGAATCCCAAATCAACGTTGAGGCCCTGATGGTAGAATAATAAGATAGGAGGTCAGACACATTCTGTGTTTCATCTAGCTGTTTAAGTGTTACCAAAGTCATGTGGCCATATATTACCTTCCCTGTCCCTCCTCTTATTTATTTTATTTTTTTCTCCCACAGAGCAAATTGGAGCTTGGTGTTTCAAGGTAATTTCATATTACCCAATATCCCTCTTTGAATCTCATTTTAGGTCTCCCAGTCTGCTGAACTAACATGCTTTGTCATACAAATAATGTAACCAAATGGCTCCTGTAATTTGTTATGCACTGCAATTTGTTTGTTGCCAGCTTTGTGAAAGTGGCATGCAAATTATTCCTCCCCTTCTGTTTTGGAGCAAAGCTGACAGGCACGGATGTGAAATACATTGAGAGCATTAAGCCTCCAGCCTCACTTCTTTCTCCTTTACCTCCGCCAGCACTTTGTGAGAAATTATCACTTGTGTGGATTGCTGCTGGTTGCTACAAGGCATCATATAGACAGGCCAGTAATGAGGATATGATTCCACAGTCTTCCACCTGGACTGGAAATAATGGGAAGGAGGAGGAATGGAAATGAACAGATGAAATGAAAGGGGGACAGGAATGGGAAGATATAAGGAAGTTGAGAGGAGAACTGAGGGAGTGTATAATGGTGTTTCTGTATTCCCGGTCCCCAGGCTCTGTCTGGACCCAGAGGCAACAGAAGTAGCATCTGCTCTGGGCGACAGAAGAGGTAGGAGAGTAATATAATTGCTGAGGAGACTGAGGAGCACTATTGATTAAAGCCATCATTTCATCCATTTTATTCTGCATTCAAGTTTTTCCATGGCAGTGATTATAGAAGAGCAGCCCGGTCAAAGTGTTCGGTCAAATGCAGACGCTTTGTCACTTACTGTACGTACAGAACTGAAATGATAAAAACCTATTTATTTTACAACTTATTTTAACCCAAAATATGATCTTTACCTAAAGTGATGCCAAGGGCTACCCAGCTCATTAAAAAGTGCCACAAAGGGGTCCTGACCAAGCGTACAGCTACCACTGAAACAATTAACTGTATGTGCAACCACCAAGGTGAACTATTTCGGTTTAGACAACAAAACTACTTTGTTAGGTTTAGGAAAGACAAGATCATGGTATGGGTTTGGATCGCTTATGTAGCCTGCATTATATAAAATAAGTCAACAATGACTTTTGGTTTCCCATGGCACACAAACATTGTCCTTCTGGATGAAAGTTCAGTGTTTGACCCATTCATCCACCCCAACCTCCTTCCTTCTTTAATTAAAACATTCTTTTAAATCTGGGAGATTGTTTGTCCACCACATTAAACAATCTTAATTGATAATTTCCATTGGCAATGTCTCCATGTATTGCGCTCGAGGATGTGGTCATTTAACAGGTTTCTGTGAGATCAGGTTGTCCATATATGACAAGTTGGGAATGAGAACAGGTTAGATGGAGGCGGGAGGAAAGGGAGAAGGAAGACAGACATACTGTATGGGGAGAGAAAATCATCCAGTTACCGTATGACAAGACATGGTGGAAAATGATACATCCATAACACAACAAAACAAGTGATTGTTTCATCACTTTCTAAAACAATGAGCATTAGTTTGTTGCTATGTCAGCCTTGGTATCTTGGAAGGCTTTCACAAGATTTTGGAACTTTTGCTCTGATGTTGAGTGATAATGCCTTCACTGGCAGTCGGTTCTCATTCATCCCAAATGTGTTCAAAGGGATGGAGGTCAGACCGCTGTGCAGGCGTGCCAAGTTCTTCCTCTGTAAACAGAGAAAACCATTTCCATGAACCACACATTTGCTGTTATGTTGACGAAGGAAAACCTGTTCCTGACAGGCCAGTCCACCTACTTGAGCCTGACAGTGTATCTGCATCGCAGGCTGATTGGTGATCATGACATGTTGGTTATGATTTGGTAAATCCTTTCACAGGCTGTTGCTGCATGGGCCCATCTTTTATTCAGAACTACATACATTTTTATAACACATGAAAGCAGATCTGAACAGGTGAAGCTGAGGGGATGGATGAAATACTACACAGCTCTCATGACAGCAGTAATGTTTCATTTAAATGGCATGTCAGTATGTGTAAAATGATGACTGGAATACTGAAACTTGTGCATTATAGTGGAGTGATTGAGTTTTCTGACTGAATCTTTCTCATATTTTAGCTGGCAGTGTTGACGTGTGCTCAGACTAAACGCTAAGTGAATGCTGCAGACGTTGGAAGTGCACACAAAGTCAGTGTTTTGATGCAAACAGAAGGAGGTTCTCTAAGGCACTCTCTTATCTAACTCCCATTGACAACTAAAACTGCATATTTCCCAAAATGTTGACACATTAGTTGAACTAAAAGTGCTTAAAACTGTTCGAGTAGAGGGCACACAAGCTGATCAACTTCCTTGTTGGACATTTTGGAAATATATTATTCTTTTTTGTCCACATCTAGATACAATTTATGTACACATTTGTATTGGTTGTGCTGTGATAAACTGAGCAAATATTGTAATCACTGCTGCCAACAGGGAGTCAGTCAGTCAGCAAATGCTGAGGCTAGCATAAGCAGCAATAGCGGAATTAATCACCTGGAATAAAGTAAGTTCTGCTTTTTCCGTTTTTCATTTGTCAAAATGACACAGAGAAAACAAGACTAGCAGTGATGATTAAGTACATGGTATGACATCTAATAAGTCTGAGATCTGATGGATGGGCTAGAGAGCGGGCAGAAAGAGAAAATGTTTCCAGCCATGTTTTGTGCTAAACAAACAGCTGCTAGTGTAACAAGTGAAAACAGGAGTATGATGCCAGAGAGGAGTGGAAGTTGTGGTCTGACGTTACTGAAGTGCTACACCGTGACAACACATATAAAAACATGTGCTTCACATGCTTCCCTCCTCTTTCTCATCCGCTGCCTCTGGGTACATGGCAGATGCCCCCGTATGAAGCTTGTATAGGACTTAATTCCTCTCTCACTGATGAATATTTGAGAGACACACCTCCTATTTTAGTAGCTAGAGAACAGAACTTTAATTGCTTTTGTAGGCAGTATAATTAAATATTTAAAACTGCAAACAGAAATACTGAACACCATGACACACTGACTCTTCATTGCTGCAGTCAATGTCTCTAAGAACGTAGGAGGGCAAGCGAGACAAAACAAATTACAAACAGAAAAGTTGCAGTCCCAGCATCAGCCAGATGACAGCAGCATCTATCACAAAATGTTATTAAAAACCAGCACATGTATGCCGTCTGTCTCATACACACAAAAACACATTTACACGCACAAAGACCTGTGCACTTTGCTCAACCATCATGCTAATCCCAAATGTTATTTCTGAAGGGGACTAAAAAGCCCATAAAACCAGCATCTGTTCTCTGCCGATTTGTCCTCTGACTCTGACATGATGTGCTGTCTACTCAATACGAGTATGTGTGTGTGTACAGAGAATGGGTACAGACAGTTCCATTGCATTATATGGAGGTCCCCTCTTTGATAGGTAGCCATCTCTCAAAGATGAAAGTCCCCTCTTGGCAATTTTTTTTTTAAGTAAAGAGTGCATTTGCAGTAGTATTCTGGAAAAATACGTCAAAATTATATAATTGTTTTATTCCATCAACTTCAAAATGACCAGAAACACAGAGGTCCTTACTTAGTTGGAATGGAATGATAGTCCACTGTTGGTAATATGGGAATGTGTGTGTGCACTAATCATTCCATACAAACTCTATGAATTATATAAACTGTTCAAGTCAAAGGTTAAGTAAGTATCAAATATGGTAAAACTAAGTTTAAGTAGAATTCAAACTCTAAATGCTTAGAATTCTATTATTCTGACCTTTGTTAAAATAACTTTCTGTCAACAGAAAAGTATTTAACATGATTATTATGTTAATAATGATCCTAATCTCACTGTTACAGACATAAGGCCCAAGGTCCATGGTATTTGCCTGATTAGACCTTCTCTCAGGACTGTGAGGATGTGCTTGATTGAATTAGTTGCATCTGTGACGGCAAGCAAAGTAGCTTGTTAATAGACTTAATATGACATATCATAGCCATATTACTAACACCTGTGCTTTTCCTGCTGACAGGATAGTATAGTAAGTCACTGTCATGCCTTACATGAAAAAACATAATTCATGAAAATCATTTAAAAACCCCAAATTAGATTTTAAAATAATAAAAAAACAAGTAGTATTCTCTGCTCTGAAACGCTGGGGGCGTGTCCGCTGAAGGCTCTGTAATTTAAGAGTAATTATCATGTCACAGAAACCACTAAGAGTGAATCTCGGGTTTTGGATGCTATCATCATACTGTACTGTCTCTCGGTGATGTGACAGTGTTTTTGTTCCGGTGCTTTGCACAGATTTTATACCTACCCGCCCACCCGCCTAATCTCTTCTCTGGCTCTCTGAAGCTCTGTGCACTAGCGGCACGAAGGTTCCAGAGAGCCGCCAGTAAACAATAATCGTATAATTTTAGGTTCATATAATGAACCCGAATTCATGAATATGTAGGATATTACTGCAGACATTCTTATAATCTCACGTTGCAACGTCTGCTGTCACAAGTTAACAATAGCTTCAGCAAATTGTTCATCCATTGTTTCTAACTGTAACTAGCTAGTCTAACGAGGTGTCTCCTTGGTAAAATTATGTTCGGGGCTTGCACCCTCTACACAGCAATTACTGTGGATGACCTACTATTATCATAACACAAACACTTAAGGCACTACACTCATTGGTTGGCAAGTACTGCTGACAATGGCACTAAATGTCGCTGGGACGCGAGGATGAATGCTGGGGAGGAAGTCGGTTCCGCACCAATCCTCAGCGCTCCATGAAGGTGGCTGTTCACGAAATGAATCCACCTCTCCTTCATGTTATCATTTTTCAGTCATCTAAATAAGGTGACAAAACTTTTTTTATGAATCGTGGCATCCAAGTAACATGCATATCTGTGGGAAGTCGAGGAAGGTACGTGACTCCTTAATAATGAGCCATGATTTCAGGCCAACACCAAAAAGTTCTGAACACAAAAATTGTGAAAAACAGTGTCGCAATCTTAACCACACAATGCAGTGCGATGTAGTTCAGTCTTTTCACACGTTTTCAACCATTATTTGTGCATGTAGAATGTGTTTACAGAACAGTTTTACTTAACCTGGACTTTAACCTTATCAGTTCCACTTGTGCTTCTCCTGCTATGAAAAGAAAACGTCTGCTGTGAAAAATGGTCTATTCTCAACAAAGCTTCACCCAACTTCAGCCTGAGTAGAATCAAATTATTCAGAAGAACTGATAACACCTGTGTGGGTGTGCAGGGCCTTTTAATTGGAATGTTTGAATAGAATAATTTTATAAACACAGATATCTAGTCGAGCGGAAGAACAGATCAAGAAACATGGACACAGTCTTTATGATATATGAATGGTTAATGGGTTTTACGATGGAAGCAGACTTTGACTTCATCAAACAGGACACAACTTGGCAATAACATGAAGTAATTCATCAACTTGCAGTCTGTAGCCTTCTTTGTGTCAAGGTTACAAGCAACTGTGCAGACGTTTTGACTTGTCATAATAGGAAAGCACATGTGTTACTATATAACATTAACGATGACTCCATTCTAGTCAAGAGTCCCCATAACCCATGAAAGTGAGCCTATTTCTATTTTATTTGATCAGTTACACCTTTGCTTTTCCTTCTGTAAAAAAGGCCTAGATGGTAGAACATTTTTAAAATGAATATTGCATTGGTTGAAGCAATCCCTGAACATAACATACAATACACTAACCAATCAAAAGAACTGTAAAATCGTTCAACTGTGCTCTTATGAAAGTGTCCGTTTGGTGGCTTTCTGTATGCTCTTTTAGCTTTCATCTTGTGTTTCTCTATCTGAAATGCAAAAATAAGTGCATAGCTGTGTAGTGTGTAAGTGAAGTCCATGCTGGCAAGAAATGCACCACATTCCTGCATGGCTTCCATGCTTTTAGGAGGATTTTAGAAGGCTAATGATAAGCCTTTTTTAAAAGAGCACATATAGTTGCATTTTACCCTCCATTTCTTTCTTTTTTATATGATGAAGCATGGCTCATTAAAGTTGCATTACATATGAGGTGATTGCTCTAAGTTCTAACTAAGATGACATTGTTGTTATACTGTTGGCCAGACATCATCGACCTACAATGCAAAACTCCTCTAATAACTCCATGTAGTTGTTACATATTGCTTAGCCACCATAACTGAAGCTGAAACTGATGAATGTAGTATTGAGTAAGCAAGCGTCAATACATCTAAGAGAGCATTGTTGGCTTTACAGAATGATAATGACCCACTACATGTATGAGCAACACACAATAAACCTGCACACATATACAGTACATAAGTAAAGATATGTAGATTTAAAGAATGTGTGAATGACCTCAGCCAGCCTTTCCCCTTGACAATGTTGACATCTGACATTTCAGGATCTTTTCAAGGACCGAGTGCTGCAGCTGAGATAGACAGACAGACCTGAAAAATACATAAAACTGCAACATATCAGTTAGCTGTGACATGAGATGGAGAAAGAAGCCTTTGCTTTATGTGAAAATGATGAGCATTGGAACAAAAAAGATGGAAAAACATGCATGATCTGTAAGGTACCCAATATGGGAATAATGCAGAGGAAGAAGAAGCAGAAGAAAAAGAGGTTTAAATAAAGTCAACCTGACTGCTATGATTTTACCTTAAAGGTCATATATATATATATATATATATATATATATATACACACACAGTACATAGCCTCCACAGCTGTGAAGCAGCACTGTGTGGCACAGATTCAAAACAATTGTGCCAGAAATCCTCCATAGAGGTTCATGTTGGTCTGATAGCATCACACAGATCCCCCCAGGAAATCTCTGTGCTGCATTCATGCTGTGTAAATCCTGTTCCACTTTATCCCAAACTTGCGCTATCCAGTTGAGATCTAGACCTTCTGTATCAAGAACTGATGTCCTCGTCATGTTCCTTGGCAATGCTCTAGGGTTGGGTGCATTATTCCTTTGCAAGTGTTCAATCGGGAAAAGAAATATTTGACTGGAATGAAGCAATGAATGTTTTTTGATACGCATTCTCTCAGATGATGCTGGTATAAACTGTCCCGATGTGTGCCAAGAAATGACTGGCTTCTCAATCAACCGCCAACTTCAGCCTGCATTGTTGACTAAGCAGGATAGAGGATGTGTGCATCAGATTGTACCGCTGCCAACAGCATTGCAACAAAAACAAAGCAGGATGCCATAGTCATTTACTTTCCTGATTCACTTTCCCACAGAAGTCCAGCCAATCCACACCAGGATTCAACAAGGTGTGTCCTGATATATTACTTAACTGTGAGCTATTACAGTGAGACTGTTAGAAAACAATTGCAAGACTTATTCTGGCTGGCAGCTAACAAGACCTGCACAGGATTGCAGCTTCAGGATGTGTTTGGGTGCAAATTCTGAACTGCAAACATTTCATGAGAAAGTGTAGCACATACAGCATAGATATTGGTTATGTCTGTGGGCGGCCCTGATTTCTAGAAATTGTGTTTGCGTGTACCCCGTCTCTCTCTTGCTCTCTTTCCCTCACAATTTTTTCCCCGTGGATTAGACGCTTTAAATGTTAAACGCCAATAACATTAATTAAAACCATCTAAACTCAAGTTCACCGATGCCGAATCGCATCTGACCCATTTCCAACCCAAATCTGACGGACCACTGTCCCAGGTTTAATTCATGTTGTGTTATTTAGGCTTTTTTTCCTCTCTACATTGTTTGCTTTTCTTGCTTTCCTAACGTCTCTCAATTTCAGTTGATCACACACTGTCTGTTCTTGTACTTGAAGATAACATTACGAACGATCAACTAAAGATTGCAAACAATTGATAAAACAGTTCCTATTAACAGGAACATTACATATAACGATTCAAAAGACATTCTTTAACAAATGGCCATTGTCTCAAAGGCTCCAGATAGTTTTCGGTAAGACACTACAATGTTTAAACACTGTCACTGACATCTTAGTTTACATATGTTGTGGGAATGTGTCACCTCTTGATGACACAATAGTTGGGAATTAAGTGGGGCAATCATAATGTCTTAGTAGCATTTGTGAGTTTTCAAAATCCTAATTAGTCCATCTTCCTTTCTGGGATCCCTAAGGCAGCCTACTTAAAGTTTTTCCTTGATAAACATTATTAAAATACAGTATTAGCAAGCATTGTTACATGGACTCATACACTCATAGTGCCCCACTTTATCATTGTCTGTCTTCATCATTTCATGTAAAAAACTATTTAAAAAATTTTGGTTGGTGGTTTTAATTCTTGGTTCAGTGTCCAACAATGTTCTAATACAAATGCTTTGAATACTGTGAGGGGGTCCTTGCAGAGACGTGTTGTTGGGGTGCTACTCGTGTACGTTGCTCAACACAACAAATGCGCAACCTCAGTGGCCTTGATCTATTGTTGGCCCTAAACTCTGAAGGCCTGGTCCCGTTTGCCTTTAGTTGAAAAAAACTGCACCCCTTCCCCCCCGAAAGAAAAGATGGAATGTTACAGTTCTAAAGTGGAACAAGGGCTGTTTCTTTCCCATTCCCAACCACAGGTAAACACTTTTTTTTAAGCACTACCACAGTTAATCCCAAACCTTAACCATGTGTTTATTACTGCATCCATAACAACAGGTGTCCCCTAAACTTAACAAAGTTGTTTTTGTGCCTAAACTGAACCAAACCTTAGCCAACGCATCATCCCACAGTCACTGCTTTTCAACAGCAATTTCTAACAGTTTTTGAAAGCAGTGTCAAATAATGTCATCCTGCCAATATGTGTGTATTTATTGTGAGTTATTCCTTTGAGTCTACAGTGTTGCAGACTTATCAAAATGTAGCATAAAGGGTTAAAAAACAACCAGAAAACCTCAAATATTTGTCAATTTCCCAAAAACAATAAAGCTAAAGGGCAGATTTATATAGGGAGGGGCTGAAAAGTGAGATTGGGGGCAGGTGTGCAGACAGGCACTGATTGTCCCACAGGTGACTGAGGAATGGTGCAAAGAGCTGGGACAACTGCTAATTAGGATGGGTATGGGAGGATCTGGAGGGCGTTACATTTTGCAGAGTGAAAATGGGCAGGAGTGCCTATGAATGGTATAAATATGAGGAGCAAGCCAGTACTTTGTGACATCGGTTGACAGTACCCTTTGTCATGAAGGCAACCAGCCTCAGACTCTTGAGACACTGAGTTTGACAACCGAAGTGAGTCTGCTAACTTTAAACTTTACTTAAAGTATGGTGGTTCTTTTATTCTCCTTTTGTTTCTGTTTCTTTCCCGTTTTGAAAGTGTGCCTGCACTAAGAGCCAGTTAAAAGCATCAGCGGCACACTGGAGCTCCCACAGGCAGTATCCTCAGTGATATGAAAATGACAGTCCGGAATTTAATGACAGGCATCAAAAGAATAAAGAGAAGGGATTTTTCTATACCTATTAAATATTAACTCAACGTTTCCATGCTGTACTGCTCCGAGACTGTTTGCGTAATGATACTTGTTTTTGTCTTCCTGAAATAGCACTGCAACATCATCTTGTGGATAAGCAAACACATGTGATTATGGATCATACATGCTGTATCTGTCTTTGTTCGCGGTAAGACAGTTACAATGAGGCAGACAAGTCCTCTTTCTTCTGAATCCAGTAAACCCAGGGGCTAATAATCACATAGCCTAATGTTAGCATTTCCCTGCTGTCATTTCATTGTTTTAATGTCTTGCTGCTCTTCTCACATGGGTGATCCCCAAGTGTGTGATCACAAACCATACTGCGTCCTGATCAAGTAGAGGTCACATTTTCATTTTCATATTCATGACAACACTGATGTACAACACTGATGTACTGACTGTCACCAATAATCTATGGTTGTACACGCAAGGAATAACACACACAAGGTGATCTCTCTCTGCTTGGGAGAAATAAATTACATCAAAACTGCTTTGGTGGTGGGGAAGAGAGGAGTGCAAATTAAATCCAGAAACTAGAAGAACAACAGATGAATCTTAGATTGAGGCTGAGGTGGTAAAAGAGATGAGGAGAAAAATGAAGACCGATAGAGGGGAAGGACCAATAAATGCAAAGATGTATGAGCATCGCATTCCCCATTTTTACTGTAGGGAACAAATGAATAATTGATAAAGAAAAAGATTAATGTGAGAGGGCTGTTGATGTATATTTCCCCATCTTATAATAATCAAAATTAGATTAACGTTTACATTGTATGCCATTATTACAGTACTCAATAAAGACATAAACCACAGTATATGTAAATATTGACTTCACACAAGGAGAGATAGGAGGGGTTTTATTACAGCTACTTTTAAGAATCTCAAGGATAGTTTGCTTAAATTTGAAACTATGCTGCTAACATGCTCATAACAATGGTAACATGCTAGAGTTTACTGGGTATAATGTTTACTGTGCTCACCATCTTTGTTGAGCGTTGGCATGCAAACTAAGGTTAATAAACACAAAAGCATGTTAAGTACAGGTAAGGCTGATGGGAATGTCATTTGATTTGATCCTATTTTTGGAGGGGGGACAACCCCCGCCCCAAAAAAGTTACCAAAGCTTTTGCAAATCATCCCAGGTGAGACAATTGAGTCTCAATCCATCTAATTGTTGTTGAGATATTTCACTCAAAACCACAACAGTTGACCTTGTGGTGCTTCAGCTGTTCAGCTCAAGGAAACTCGGTGTAGTTGAGGTCAGTATGTTATTTACTGTGTGTGCTTGTGTGTGCATTTTACAAATGTTCTTTTCAGTGTCTCACTGTAGAATTGGCCATTTTCTGTTGATGAAGTGGCATCATTCACAGAGTGACGGAGTGACAAGACTAGCTGGGAACCTATGACAGTGTGTGTGAGAAATGACTTCTAATAGGCCATTACCGCACAAGAAGTCCTCATCTCAAGCAGTCTGCCTCTGGGAACTTCAGGAGGGAATACAAAACAGAGAGGGAGGTAGATTGAGATTGTGATTGATTGGCAGAAAGAGGAAAAGATGCCATTGCCAGGAATCAGAGCTGAACAAAAAGCCTCCAGAGAGCTAATGTGTGTGTCAATACTGGGCCCAGTACATAAAGATAATTTGAGGGCTTATTTACCATGCACCATGCTCACAGTGTTCTCAGACCAGGGGGATCATTTCACAAAGCTTCATTGTGCTGGTGGTGAAATTTAAAGATTCTTCTGAAAAATCATTTGATATTTCCTAAGAATGCTCTGTTTGAAAAAAAACAACATAAAAAACTGGTAAAAGCACAGAGAAGCATTGTAGCCGTTAAGTTCTGTTTTTTTTTTTTTCAAAAGATTACATTCATAGTGAATCTTGAATACATATTTGATACAATGGGTTATGACCAAACATCTGCAAAACTTTTAACATTCCCATCAGCCTTGGCTCTACTTTGTGTTTCGTGCTAATTAGCAAATATTAGCATGCTAACACGCTGAACTAAGCTTGTAAACCTGGTAAGCATCAGAATGTTAGCATTGTCACTGTGACTGTTTTACCATGCAGTTGCAGCCGAGGCGTGATTTTCACATGCCCCTCTCGTCTTTTCCTGAAGCTGGAATTTATTGAATTACCTCATTGCTCCATTCTTCACCAAACCTTCCTAAAATCACAAGATGGTTGCTTATAATTGTATGTTGCTAAGTTAAAAGCTTGCTTGGTGAACTGTCCAAAGGTCTGCAAATAGAGCCCCAGGTAAATTAAAGAGGGATGACGGTGTCGATATTGTTTAGATTGCTGGGAAATGAAGTTCCAAGCAGCACAGAGAGGAATAATAGAAGACAGTCCCTCTGGTGCTTGACATGAGCTTCCTGTGTGACCGCTCTACAGTATGTCATTTACCTTAACTTTCTTAGCTATCTCAAAAGAAAATTATTTTTGAAGAGAGAGGCACTTTTGCCAACAACTCTGCGTGTCTATCTGGTACAAACAAAACCAAAACAATCCCATACTGGGAAATGAAATGAAGTGGCCAAGGAGCTTAACTATAACTGGATCCGGCTTGCTGGCTCCCATCTGGACACCACTCAGTGACAATGAGGACAATGAGTGTATTGATGAGGAGGATCACTTTTCCTCACTGTTGGCTTTAGTTTTCGCTGCCAAGCCTTACCTGTTTTTTCCATTTCATTCCATTATCCAAACCACTTATCCTATTTAGGGTCAAGGGGGCACTGGAGCTGATCCCAGCTGATATTGGGCAAAGGCAGGGTACACTCTGGACAGGTCGCCAGTTTATCGCACACATATACAGACAACCATTCGCCAGTGTATTGCACACATATACAGACAGACATTCATGCTCACATTCACACCTACGGGCAATTTTAGAGTCTCCAGTTAACTTAAGCTGCATGTCTTTGGACTGTCGGAGGAAGCCGGAGAACCCGGAGGGAACCCATGCTACCACGGGGAAAACGTGCAAACTCCACACAGAAGGACCGCCCAGGAAAGGGGATCGAACCACGGCCCCTTTTGCTGTGAGGTGACAGTGCTGAGGTGGTTCGGGCATCTGATCGGGATGCCTCCTGGATGTCTCCCGTTAGAGGTTTTCCAGGCACGCCCAACTGGTAGGAGGTCCCGGGGAAGACCCAGGACACGCTGGAGGGATTATATCTCCCAGCTGGCCTGGGAACGCCTCGGGATCCCCCAGAACGAGCTGGAACGTGTTGCGGGTGAGAGGGAAGACTAGGCCTGCTGCCACCGCGACCCGACCCCGGATAAGCGGAGGAAAATGGATGGATGGATGGATGGATGGATGGTGACAGTGCTAGCCCCTACACTACCGTGCAGTCACCTTACCTGTTTTTAATTCACTCATTTATTTTTTGTTTGTTTTGCCTTTTTACATATTTCTGTATTTTCTTTTGTATGCATTACATTTAAATTGTGCACATCTTTGATTGGGTTTTACATGCGTTAAACTTTTCATAAATTAGTGACATGTCTATCTGCTTTTCACACAGAGCACTGCTGGGATCGGCTCCAGCTCATGATGGAGAATCAATTGATGGAAGGAAAATTTCCATCCAGTGCCGGCTGTGGTACAATTTGAAATTCCTGCTTTTTTCCCCCAGAGTCAAAATTAAACATGGAGAAGCAGAGTTGAGTTTTAATGTATCAAATATCTGGAGTAAAATCACAGAAAACTGCATGTCCGTTGCAACTCTCAGTTATTTTAAATCAAGGCTGAAGACAGTTCTGTTTGCCGCTGCCTTTCATCAATTATTCATTTCTTACACTACATTATAACTTTTATCCTTGCAAGTCTTATTTTTGTCTCTTTAATGACTGTTTGTCATTTGAGTTTTTCCTTTTGTGGTTTGTTTCTATTGCACTTTGTCTCTAGGATTCTGATGTTCTGTGAAAAACACTTTCCATTTTGCTGAAATTCGATATATAAATAAACTTGCCTCGCCTTCTACATCCATATTGTGAACATTTCTGGTGTTTTTTTTTATTAAAACTAAAACCATTTCAGTCCCATTCACAGTGAGCGGCATTCTCTTGCCTGACCGAGAGCCTGTCCCACAGTGACTGTAAGTGCCAGCAGCGGTACGTATGAGATTCCTAATGGCAAACCATCACAGCAGCCCAGTTTTGGAGTGAACATTTTCTACCTGGCTGTTAGCATAAGCTCCTTATCCTGTCTGCCTACTGTTCTTCTGTCAAATATGCAAACACAATAAGCTTTGCAAGCACAATTGGAAGCTTTTATTTTTTTTTCTAAATAAATGAGTCTGTGATTTAATATATGAAGCTTGAGAGTAAAGGATTTGTTACGCAAGTTGGTACTTTTTGCACACTCTTTGCTCTTTTTTTGCACTTTGATAAACTGCGACAGACTTTAATATCTTAATATTGTGTTAAGATATTTTCCTTAGATGTACACCTTTAGGCAGCAGTTGTTGATTAATTAAAAACATTTTGATTTTTATCATATGTTTCCCCAGCGACAGACAAAAAGTGAAAACCTGTTTGAATCTGTTCATGATTTTAGCTATATATTTTCAGGTTGTTGCCCTAGGCCAGCACAGCAATAAATAAAAGGCCACAACCACACATTTTCTTCAAGGCATAATTACCTGCCATCTGAAATTACTAAAATAATTCAAGTCACACACACATTCCCTTCTTTATATGTAACATATGTTTCATATGTTGGCAGGTAAGAAGAAAATGTGTTTCCTTAATGCCTCAAAGGAAGGTTGCCAAGAGAACCAGGGTGCATTAATGGACATTTGATGTTGGTAGAACTATACATTTTTAGGTTTATCACCTTAGATTTTTTAATGAGACCAGCAGCTCTGTAGCTCAGTCTACCAGCTGGTTGGTTTCTCGGTCCACGAAGGTGTCCCCAGTCTTTGGCAGCCAGAGTTTTCACCCGAGGAGGCTGAAATTTGGAATGGAGGTCAAGTTTGTTGGTGAAGGGGTGGGTTTGAGTTAATTCCAATTGGCAAAAACAGGGTGTGGTAGTGAGGGTGGCATGTACCATGGCCAGACTCATGTACTGTTTGTTGCAAACTCTTGTGAGAGGTATCTACAGATGTATAAACATAACTGAAGTTGGGCTCCAATAGCTCGACTGTCGAGAGAAAAATATTTCTGCATCGATGGGCACATACAGCAAGTGCACTAGTGTTACCTTTAACCCCGCCTCCTTGCTGCTCAGTCTCAGGCTCATTCACATGAACGGCAGCACAAAAACTATGGGTTTTACCATTAGTGCACACACTTTTAGGACCTAATGATTCAAAGAAGAGCTATTTCAATGTTCATGACATGATTTACCTCAACAACAAAAAAAATCAACCAATTTAAATTAGTCTCTTTCCTAACCTAGGTTTATTTGGGATAAGTTATTTTTGGGACCAATGGCATTATAAGTCAGACCCAGAAGGTGTAATTCCACCATGTGGCCACTCTTATGGGGGGTTGAACACATTATTGCACTCAGTAGAGAGTTCCTATTTCCTTGATGTGGGTCAGCTCGGCTCCCTTTACTTACAAAAGTGCTTAGGCTTATGAAGGAAATTAATCAATTTCTCTTAGACACTTGTTGCAGGCATCATTGGTTTCAGAGAGAGTTCCTTTTTTATTTTGCCATTGAGGTCAAGTGGTTGTGAGGTTGTGTGTGGTTGCAGCTATTGCAAATGCCCACTTGTTTTTTGCTATTTGGGTTATTTCTAATTGGAGAGTCCTGGCCCATTATTCCTATTGTCCAAAGCAGGAAATCTAACTTTGCACAGATGCTCACTGAGCTAAAATTTCATGTCACCAAAATGCAATACAATAGCCCTGCAATCAGGAATACTATTTTCATGCTCACTCTCTTTATCTACATTCTCTCTCTTCCTGCTTCCAACTTAATCAGCTGATTGAGGACGTCCACTCTTTCAGTCAAGTCAATCCAATTTTGCCACAAACTCTGTGAGCCGATCATCTCGTTGCTGTCAAATAAAAAAGAAAAAGCTGTTCCTTTCTCTGCTGCTGCGTGCTGCCATAACAGTGTTAGATTAATGTGACCATCCTCCGCTCCACTCACTTACTCTCCAGATCTTCAGCAGTTCTCTATCCCTTCACCACCACCACCAGTGTATAGACTCCATCAGGGGAAATATTCCTGTTAATCTCATGGATATGACTTCCCCTGTCACGTCACACGATAGGGTCATCGCCAAAGACACCTAACATACTTCTTTAACTTGTCCTACCATACAAGTAAATGTATTTATTTAAGGGTTGTTTTATTGAATCAGAGGGTAAAGGACTTTACATACGTCTCTCCTTCATACATAACTACATTTATTCTCCGTTTCCCATCATCTTATAGACTGAGAACAGGATAGAAATAATTCAGTGAGAACTTTTCCTTTCTGTCACAGGCACAGTTTCTTTTCCATAAATCAGGTTCTAATGTATGGCAGTTCAATCTCTTTTTCTGGTGCATCTATCATTTAGACAAATAACACCTTTGCTGACGGCTTTTTTTCTTTTTTTCTTACGAACATTCCAATCACCAAGAAACTGTATCTGGTGAGAAGAAGACTCCGACTTTAGGCGGAGCAGTAAATAAATGCTCCAACAATGATGAATGAGCTTGCCAGTCAGTCATCTGACATTTTGTAGTAAAGAAACTAATGGTGTTAGTGGAAGACTAAGTTTTGTGTAACTGTGTCAAAGCTTTTATCACATCATCTTTCTTCCAGATCATGCGCAGGAGAGCGTAGTGTCAAGGATGTGTGTGAGAGAGAAAGCGCAGACAAATTAGCCCTGCTCGGAATACTGCAGGACTAACTGATGTTAATTGTGATGAATGGTTGCATGGGGTCCTTAAATATTCCATCCGGAAAGTAAACTCACAGATGGCTTCTGGCATGCTTTACGCCCAACTCCTGTACTTACCGGCCTCTTGAATTTGCTCATTAGTTACTGAGATTGACAACTGAGATAACCTCAGTATTATTATCAAGTATTAGATACTATGGAGCATGTCAATGATCAAAGTCAAGACAGAGCAACAAGCATACAAAAGTTTGCAAGATTGCATCCAATATGCACTGCTAACTGCACTTTTGGCAGGAGATGGCATGTGTCCAATACACATGATATTTCCATTTTCTGAATACTAGAAAAGAGTGGGTAGTGGGTAGTTTCCATTTTATCCTCTCACCATGCAACCCTAACTACGATCCTTCTCTAAACTTAACCACGTGTTTGGTTGCCTAACTTTGGAGTTCTAATCTTTACAATTGGTACAACATTTTATGGAATTATTTTCCATTACCCTTTAATGTATTTGTGTTTAGTAATAATAATATGATAATCATAATAGTTATTATTTTATTATCTTGCTGGATTCAAATTGGTTACTGAACAAGAGATTCCCAGGCAAATTATGCACGGATGGAAACACAGGATGACTTTTATTTTGATGGAGCTACAAAAAAAACAAAATTTCTGTGAAAGCAGTTTTTTTTTTTTTGTAGAGTGGATCATTTCAAATTTTTGCCAGAGAGTAAAGGAGCCATGGTGAGCTGTTAGATAAAGAGCTGCAGGCGAAAAGCTGTACATTCCCAAACCTCTTAACAAGGGACGCTTACTGTGCTCTGTTGTTGTGTGGGAAACTACTCACATCTTGAGCGAAATGAAATCAGATCTGAGTTGCAATTATTTTTCGCTGATTTATTTACCAAAACAACATGAGATTGTCTGGTTGCACTGAAAACAGACACACAAACTGCTGATGGGTTTTTGCTGTAGTATCAAACCTCACTCGTTGTTGCCAATAGACATGATCCCTCCATGCCTTCCCACCCTAAAAACGGATTGACGGAGTTTGTGTTGCAAAACTATGAGAAACTATTTACTATTTCAAGTTGCAGTCCTCCAAGTTATGGATGGCAACTTCGGATATCAAAATCAGCCTGAAAATGCAATGTTCACACCACAACCAACAAAAGCAACAAAACAACCAAGCATGGCCAGCTACATTGTTTCCGAGTTGCAGTTGAAGTGTTGCTCAAGAGCTCATGTTGTTACACAGTATTTTTTTAGACGGAACGGAACTGTTTGAAACAAAAACATATGATTGGTTAATGCTTCGCCGCGTCATTGGAGCATTGAAAATAGTTGAGACCAGCTAAACTTTGTTAAGTAGTGCATCATGCCTGTCATGCAGCGGTGTCATGCCAAGTGTCAGTTTGTAGCTTCATGTCTCCAGCTTCCATTGAAAATGGAAGCTGGAGACATCAAAATAATGACTTAGCATCTCATAACCAGTCATACATGGTATAATATGTATTATTCATCATAAATACTTTGAATGAGTAAACGGTTATGGCTTGTTTCTCAATTTAAGATCACTCAGGTCCGGCTGCACAAGCCGTTCATACCAGCGGCATACCACTCTGATTAGACGGCATTTGACGTTTTTGCGGCGTCTTACCACTCCGGTCTAGCGACAATGTACCTTCAAGTCCCGCTCTACTACTGGCTTACAAGCAGTTCTCTACCGAGGTAGGTGTTATTGGAATAGATGTCATAGGGTATTTTTCTCTCCATGATCTCTTGGATTGTCTAAAATGACAATTTATGTTTTGATTATTTATAGTTCTATAGTTCCCCCTTCTAGCAGGTATAAAAACCTGCCACTGCAGACTCAAGCCATGCTGAAATATACAGTGAAACTATCCATCTCGGTAAAAAACAGTTTATAAGCTAATAGTATGTAGGTACTTAATGGTATATGCCGCTAGACCGGAGTGGTAAGCTCCCGGTAAAATGCAGAATGCCGTGGCTAACCACTCCGGTATATACCGCTGAAGGGGGGGGGGGGGGTGGCGAGAGAGAGAAAGAGAGAGAGAGAGAGAGAGAGCTGTCTTTCTAAATCATAAATATGAGATAGTAAGTCATAATTATGACTTACTATGAACAACACACCATTACTATAAATAACAAATCGTTTCTACAAAGAACAGACTTTTGCTATGATTAGTAGACCGTTTCTTTTAATAACAGAGCTCTGCTATCAATAGCAAAAACTATCTGCTATTCATCGCTAAGATCTGTTGTTCATAGCAATAATCTGTTAGTCATTGCAACAATCTGTTATTCATGGAAATGGTTTGTGATTCATAGAAACAATCTATTAATCATTGTAGAGCTCTGTTATTCATAGAAACGGTCCAATATTCATGTAAACTTGTAAACATATTATTCATAGTGATGGTCTGTTATTTATTGAAACGGTTTGTCCTTCATAGCAACGGTCTTCATAGCAACTGTCTGATATCCATAGCAATAGTTTGTTATTCATAGCAACTGTCTGTTATTCATAGAAACAGTCTGCTATTCATATCAATGTTCTGTTATTTATAGCAACAGTGTGTTATTTATTGAAACAGTTTGTTATACATAGAAACGGTTTGTTATTCATAACAACTGTCTGTTATTCATAGAAACGGTCTGCTATTCATGGAAACGGTTTGTTATAAATAGCAACTGTATGCTATTGATAGCAATGATCTGTTATTCATAGCAACAGTCTGGTATCCATTGAACAGTTTGTCATTCATATATACTGTCTGCTATTCATATCGATGGTCTGTTATTCACAGCAACTGTCTGATATTCATAGCAACTGTCTGTTATTTATAGCTACGATCTGTTGTTCATAGCAACGGTCTGCTAAATCTAGAAACAGTTTGTGATTCATAGAAACAATTTATTATTCATAGCAGAGCTCTGTTATTAAAATACATGGTCTGCTGATCATAGAACGGTCTGCTAATCATAGCTATGATTAGCAGACCGTTTCTTTTTATAACAGCTCAGCTATGAGATAGTAAGTCATAATTATGAGATACTAATTGATGCTTGAAGTCATTATTATGAGATGTTGAATCATAATTATGAGATAGTAAGTCATAATTATGAGATACTAAGTCATAATTATGAGATGCTATCTGATTATATTAACTCACAGGATCTTTTTCATCACAGTAGTGGAAATGGGCTTTCATAAGTCAGAGGGCAGCAGTTAAAAATCATCAAGGCAGCCTACTGATGCGTGAAGGCTAAATAATGTTTGGCCTCTTGGTACTTTATATTTGTGTGGGTTTTTAATCCTCTCATATGTTTTTGTTGTTGTTGTTGTTTTGTGTACTTTAAAGCGTAGCACTGTTGTCACTGACAAGGACGTCAAGTGATATGTAATGGAAATATAACTGCATTTTCCACCATAAGTATATCAGTTCAAGCTTCATACATTGATTTCCATCTCACTATTTACACACTCTTAATAGTACTGCGGGGATGCTGATTACTGTGATAGTTTGTCCACCTACTTCCCTTTTCTTTTTTTTTCATTCTCTTTCTCTGTGAAAAAACAGGTGAATAAAGAAAAAGAGACACCGTTTTCAAGAGATGCAATATTGAGTCCCCCAGAGCTTTTTCAAGGGAGCACAGCAACTCATGAATCTCCATTGCAAATCCACAGCACACAACAAGCAGACTGAAGTAACAAAAGGTGTCGGCCAGCATTCAGCAAATCTGTCCATGTTAGGGAGAGAGCAGAGAAACCAAATGATGCCAGAGCCCTGTCAATTCACGTAATGATGATAAACAAACAAAAAATGGCAGCCTGTCTTCCATCAGTGTATTAAAATCAGTCAGCCATCTGTGTGAGGACTGATGCAGTCAGCTTGGTCTTTGTCTACCTGATAGTTATTCTGCTTATTTATGTATATTCTCACTAATGTTGAGGGATGTGTTTGTGTTTGCAGGAATCAGGAATGTCTGGATTTCAACAAGGGCAGTTACAGATTGAGACTGGCCATGATCCTTTGTTTCACTTTGTTACATGTTTTCAGTTCATTGCTGGAATTTCAACTTTGACATTATTGTTCATTGTGCATACATTGAATTACAAAGAACAAGCCTCATAAAATGGTATACATTTTCCTCCTGGTATATTTATTTGTATTTATAGTTCAAAGGTGAGGTTTGCAAAGCAATAGGGAGAGCAACACACAGCAATGTATCTTACTTACTTACTTATATTACTTACATCACCATCAATGTGGGTGAAACTTCCCTACGACTATTTTGCTGTTGCAAAGTATTTTTATTTACCCTCTGATGGGAATATGAGAGAATATCTACATTTGTTATAGAATCACTTGCCATGTTTCCATCCGAATGTAGTGCATATTTGAACCAAATTGTCCAAAAGAAAATGACAAGATAGATGAATAGTAGTTGGCGCTAACTCTCCATTTACATGTCATGAGGAAGGTCATTAAGGAAGAAGAGGGCGAAAAGAGCTAAGGTGAAATGAGTGCCAGTCTAACCCCAAATTATTTGTTTGTGTCATGTGTACATTTTAAGAAGCTTTAATGAACTTTTACACTAACATTTCATTGCTTTGGTGGAGTGGAAGCTTCATTGGATGTATAAGTCACATGTGCATTTTTCTTTTATTGATACACCAACTTTTCTAACTCTACCAAGCAACAAAATGTTTTTCTGACCTTTTTTTGTGCACAAATAGAAAATAAGTAGAAAAGCATGTTTTTTTGCTCCTGCATGTTCCAGCATGGCACCACCACTTTCCCATCAACCTTTTATTTTGCGATTCTGTGCTTCAGTTTTACTTCATCCTGAGCTCCATTAAAAGCAACATAGTTATTGATGGGAAGAGGGAAGACACAAAAGAAAGGAGGCGGATTCAGACACTGAGAGGTTGAATCTATGGAAGAGAGTTCACACTCATTATTCTCTGCTAGAATTTGAACAGCGTGTTTTAGATCACTATTGTCAATGGTTATAGCCTGCAGGCTTGTGCTGAGCTGATGAACGTCGGCCAGGAACATCATAGGGTTTGAAGAGGAGTATGCTATCAATCTGGATGAATCACCATCAACAGAAGCAGTAGCAACAATAGAGGGTAAGGAAGCATATCTATTTGTAAATTGGTGTAGTTTGATTTAAGTTCAAAAACACTTCATACTGTGTGCTAAAAACCATATGTGTGTAAAGCAATACTATATATGTGAAGTTTTTTTTTTTTTTTTTTGTCCGCTTTTGTTTTGGGCTGTCTCTTAGTCCAGCAGCTTCATGGCAGTGCATACTAAATCCCTCGGTGCCTTTAAATAATTATTCTGTTACTGTCAATTTATTTTTGATAAATATTTTTTTTTTTTTTTTTACAGAACTGAAAAAAAAACCTGGATTGCATTCAGTTGCAACGTCATGCCCATATAACTATTTTGCTGTACATAAATATATGTTTTGCAGATCAAATTATTCTGTATGGTTTTGTTTCGTTATTTGCATCATATTAAAGCACGACACTCATTTTGAATGTCTCAATAAAAGGTGCCCTGACCTATTTGATTGTCCCGGCCAAAACTTCACCTCTCACTATAGGTGGACATCACACCACAGGAAACAGGTTGCGTAAACAGTCTTTTCATACCGGTGGGCATTTGGAAACCATTCAGTGTACGAAAGAGAGAGAGAGAGAGGAGAATGTCAATGGTCTGAATCGATATGTACACTGTTTTACTGTTTTCCCCCAAGCAACAAAGCTGTGCTGCACTTTGTCTTCATGTGTCTTTTTTAGTCATCATTTGCGCTCCCTGATGTTTAACTCAAAGTTTCTATGTTTGTTGTCTATCTCCTCATTCTTTCCCTCTGCAGATAATACCCGGTTGTAGGGTTATATGTCTTCATCCACCCACCCAACCCCCTTTGCTCCTCGATAATTTTAATGATTATACCTTATTGCATTCTCTGTGAGTCCCAACCAACCCACCCACCCACCCACCCCTTCTTCACCAGCAGCTCTCCTGACAAAATGAGAAGATAATGAGATATGCAGTGCCAAGGTTGGACACTGTGTCACCTTCATTTTCCTGTCTACTCAGCGTTCGGAATCATGTGCAGTGCTGCCTCCACGTCCGCTACACACATACACACCGAGTACAAACAGTAATCAGTGTAGTTTTCGAAAATGCCATCATATCCGCATATTGACATGACAACAAAAACATCAGCAGTGGATGACATTTCCACAGAGAAACCGTATCGATTGAGCTTCAGTGAGCAACATAGTATGTGTCTCTCCGGAAAAAAGAAAATAGCTCAATACTGAGAATGAAAAGGTGACCTAGCAGAAGTTGGAGTGTTTGTTTGCTGAAAGTACAATCACCTGTGTGTGTCTCAGATATCAACAGTCATGCTCTCCTGGGGGTCACTAATGCAACAGTTGGAGCTGCTGTCTTTTCTCACCAGGCAAGTGTTCTCTCATGTTTTCTCACCTTTACTCTCTGTCTCAATCTTTCTTTTCCTCCACCTTACTTTTCTCTCTCTGTCACTGTTTCACCAATAATGGAACAGCTGTCAGGCGCGGTTCCCCTTTCATTTTCAGCGTCAACTCTCCATATTCAAGTGTGGAAATTCATGTCAACACACTCAGAACTGCTTTTGATTGGCTGCTTGAACCACCCAGACACAAACACACAGGAGGTAGAAGATAAAATGATTTGAAAAGCACTGACTACATACTGATTCATCTCATAGCTTTCAGCTTATGTGCCTGTCAACTTGAAGCTCGACGAGAATTTCTTCATCTCCTGGGGACCCTCTCGTTATTCTTTATCTCTGTCTCTCTGTCTATTTATCATATTTATTTATATCAATTTTCAAATACAACCCCTCTTCTCACTCCACTGCTCACCAGTCACAGGGGAACTGGGGAAATCATTTCTTGTCCGGGCCAAGTGTACAGAAACAGTCTCTCTCCACTCCTACACACAGCAATGGGATAAGGGGCCTTTATCTAAAGGTATTATCATACATTAACACATCGACTGCTGGGCTGTTAAGATGACACTGTTTCACCCCAATGATCATATGTAGAGGGATGGATGAATAGATACATTTGAATTCCTTTTTGCTTTTTATTTGTGGGTGTTGTTTAAGGTGTAACTGTTTCACTTCATTCAATGTCTTGAAATGGGAAAGAAGGGGTGTTTTGCTTCCATTTGTCTATAATATGTGTGGTATTAAAGTGTTCCTTATTGATTGAAGCAACAACTCTGTTTGAAACAGCCACTCAATTGATCCCAGCAAAGGGCCTTTTGTATGCTTTCAAGTCAGGCAGGAAATAAATCTATGAGACATACTGGATAGCAAAATGTTTTGTCGCTCTCATATAATCACAAATATTTTGTACATTTTCATCAGTAAGTATTTGAATGCTGCAGTGTATATAGCTTGTTTTCGCAATGATCTGTTCACAACATGCTCCCCAGTCAGCCATTAGGTGTGATGTATTATAGTATATGTTAAATAGTTCAGTGTAGATTATATACATTTTCTTTTCTAAAATCATGATCTAACGACAACTCGTGTATCACCAAATTCAGTAGTCTCCTGGCTGACTTCCTCTTGAAATTACTACGGGGACTAGATTCTCGCCGCCTAACATATTTTGAACCTTTCTGCTGTGATCCAGCTCACTGATAGATGATAACGGCCTACTTAGGAGGAAAACTCAGAACACATTGGCTATTGGTCTGACAATGGATAAGCAAAGGGAGAAAGGGTCTATATTTCTGTGGTTCCGGTTTACCGAGCGGGTATCTGGGCCAAAACGTGCTTTTTTGTGCGCTGCTCCTGTTTTACAGTTGGATCAGCAACTTGAGATGCGAGACCGGAGTTGGAGTTGAGAGTCGACGTCTATGACCGGATTGTTTCACTAGTAGCCAGTTTACAAGCAAATTCAAAACCAATGAAAAGCAAAATCATCGTCAGATAATATAACTGGTTCTGAGATTGCATTCCGGCCAATGTGTTCCGCCTCTTTTGCTCTCCACGCGGACTGCATTCAACCAAAGCCTACTCGAACATGATCGGTCAATATTGTTCAGACTACACATGGAAACCACAAACACTGTGTTATTGGATATTATCTCTTGCATATTTCCCTCAATGCAAAATTCTGCACATTTACAATGAAGTTTGGTGGACAGATAATTCTCATAAAAGTTGCCTGGAAATGACAGCTCAATGCGACAGTAGTTATGGTAGCCTGTGAACCATGCTCACCAGACACACATGTTCACAGATATATGCACACTTCACATGCATACACCGTTGAGAAGCACACGCACTGAGGCAGTAAATTGGCAGAAATGTGAGGGGTTTGTTCTGATATGATCTATGAGATGAAGCAGTGCAGCTTGTCACTCCATATAATCTAACATGACAGCACCGTTTCTAACCAACTCTAATCCATTAATCACACAAAAACAATGTCACACATACACATATTGTAATACACCCAAACATGCACTTCCACATATTCACACATAAAGTTACCCAAATGACACATCATATTAACCAAACTTTTGCAATTAACTGATACTATTGTAGCTTTACCTGAAAATAATTTCAATCATTTAATCATAATTATAGTATAATTAATCTGAACTCTTAATAACTTTGCTCTATCTATAGGCCATTATCCTATTCACTGGTGCCACCGTGTTTTGTTCACAGCTCAGTTTAAATACACCGTAGTATGTCGGAAATTATTGCGTAATTAACCCAAATCCTTCTACCAGCACAACCCTACAGTTATACTAAATCATGCATCTAACTTCCAATTCCCACTGGGCATTTTTATACCAAAGAGAACCAGGGGTGTGCACAGACTGAATGGAAGACATATTGCAAAGGTGGCATGACTGCATATACAAACGCGCACAAAAAGACCCAGATTAAGTATAGGAATTGAGGCGAAGATGCGTCCCTGCGAATCAGCGTGAGCAATAAATGTGAATTCATCTTGAGCTGTAATACTACATTTCATGATATTGAATAGATTAAATGAAAAGAGTAGAGGTAGAACTAGCCTTAAACAGCTCCTGTAAAAGGGCCAGCACAGGCCACGTGTTAAGATTGATGGCTGTTTGCATCACTCGCCAAATAGATGCAAAAATATGCTTCATAAGCCGTCATAAGTCTGGAGCCAGTGTACTATTGACATAACAACCACAGCTAAAATTATCTGTCATCTAAGTTTCTCCTTTCAGCTACCAGACAGAGAGGTGTTGACCCTTGGATTTTTCACTTTGCTGAAAAGGAGGGAGTGTAACTCTTCAATAACATGGTGGCAAGAGACAAGAGAGGTGAAGGTACAGCTGTAACATTTCATTCTGCAGCAATGGAAGAACTGTAACCTGCTGAGTGTAGAGTTTGCACAGTCTAAATACAGATTCTGTAAAAATAAAAGTTTGCTGGTAAAACAACAGTCAAATGGGAGGTTGGGAAGGAAGTGGAGAGAGGGAAATAGTTCTTCATCTTTCTGAAATAAGACAACAGATTCACCTTCAAAGGCTTTTTTTCTGCAGCAGCTCAACAAATACAGGTTTGATAAGGATAGCGCAGTTCTATAGAGCTGCTTACCTTTTCAATTACGGTTGGGGTTTGGCAACTCCAATGCTCAACAGAAAAAGCAGTTGGCTACAAATGTGCAGTCAGCCTCATAAAATCATGGGCTGTAAGCTGGCTATCATCTCTGGCTCCCATGAAATCTGCATTTAGCAACAAAGACAGATATCAGCAGAAATACAACAAATCTTCCAGCCATTTTCTCCCCCTACTAAACAGCAACTCAACTCCTGCATCAGCACAATATAATCCAAATGTAATTCAATCTTCTCATATCAGACACAGTCTTCCAAATAGCTAGTAGAGATCTTAGGATAGAAATCAGTGGTTGAAGTAGCTACATTAACTTATGTACTGTAATAAAGTACAAACTATATACTACTTTACTTGAGTATTTCCATTGTATACTTGTTTATACTTCTACTACACTATATCTCAGAGGTGATATGCTCATATGATATGAAACAGAGCTATATTACTTAATTGATCTTCCCATTAATATATATAAAGTATATCAAATTGGTTCTTTGAATTTGGACTTCTACTTGTAGAGGTGTATTTTTAGACTGTGGCATTTCTACTTTTACTTAAAGCTACTCCGAGAATCTTTAATATCGTCATGATCCACGTCAAAGGCAGCAGTGTAGTCAGAGCTGGGTCTGCCCGTGGTGAGCTTGAACCGCTGGACTCTGAGCTGATGCAGTTTCTGCTGAACTTGCAGGATTTTGTTTGATTTTGTGTGGAATCCGACCCCATGGCACTGATGACACGCAATAAGGAATAATAGCCAATCTTCTCGCTGATGGTCTCATTTACGTGTGTAGGTCATACAGAAGCAACAGTATTGCATTGACTGTTTCATAAGCGGTTAAAAGATCTTCATGGTAATTGTAAGTAAAGGATAGGTACTCGGTAAAGGAATGTACTTCTTGAACCACTGATGAATTACGACTACAGAACTTTGGCTTAAAAATTGTGGCATAATGTAAGATCGCCTAATTATCTGTAGTATTTATTCTGGTTATTCCGCCTCTCATAAGCCACCAAAGTGCAAGAAGCTGACATTCCTCAAACTCCCACAACCCCAAACAGCAACAGCTGAATCCAAATGTGCAAACTCTGGACTGGCAGACTGAGCCCCCATGGATGGACTACTTTATGTATTCTGATGTTGACTGGAGTGCTCAGACTGGCATCGTGAGCTTACAAGGGCACAGGAGTGTGAGACTGCATTGAGGAGGTGCATGTGACAGGCTTTCCAACACAATTCCTCCTTTGGCAACAGTAACCAAAAATATGAGACAGTGAGCAGTCAGCAAACAGTCCCCATGAAAACATTAGCATATCGTATTTTGCATTAATGCAGTAATCAGTCACCATCACGAGGAAATATAAAGAAATATGTAATGTCTGCTATGTTAATGTATGAGTGTGACATCACTGGCATTATAGAAGAAGATATATTTCCATTTGTCAGTGCTCCATATAGGAGAACAGCAGAGTTGCATTCTCGGAGCTCAGGTATGGAACTCGAACTTATCAAACTTACTTGGCATACAACATTATTGGGATAGGCTTATCAGTAATTGTGGTCTGACTTTTAAAATGTGGTCACACGCAGATAGTACCAAGCTTATCTCTGTGGAGCTGTGGAAGTGTATCTTTCTGTTTGTTTGTCTGGATGCTTCAGCCTCCATTTTCAGGACAGCTTCTTCTGGGCTAGTGGAGGCTTTTGGACATTTGGATTTGGGATGACAGAAACTGTCCAGTCAATAACTGGAAACACCCAGCAATCTGTTCAGTCTTCAACAGCTAACAGAAGTCTCATAATTCACAGTCTGCTGTGTGTGAGAGAGGGTGGCTCAGAGTGCTACAGTTATTGACATAAATAAATAACTACCAGCTGCACAGCTAACAATGGCTGCACCAACTTTGTGTGTGTGTGTGTGTGTGTGTTGTGTGTGTGTGCGTGTGTGTGTGTGTGTGGTTTCGATCTCAGAACTCATCAAGAAATCAAGGTCTTTCTGGTATTTCATTCAAGCTCTCCGTTTTCCTCTCCTCTGTGTACATTTATTAACTTTTTCAACTTGACTTTGTATCCAATAACGACACCTCTGAAATGTAACTTGTGTTAAATCCAAACGCACAATAGTAGTAGGGCTGGGTATTGATGTTATTTTACCCTTTGGAATCCTATTGTGTTGACATGTGTTATTATTTTATGAGATTTGATACATTTCTGTCATTCAAATAGTTGAGCTGATAAAACTAACATAATTAGTTATTGAAGATTTTGTTTTACAGGTAAGTTATATTGATTTCAAACCATATATAATTCATATAACCCAGTCCTAATAACATGTCACATTATCATTACCAGGATCAGTCAACCCATTAAGCTGCTCAAGAAGGCTCAGCTGCTCTTTAACAGTTAGAGACCCACATAGACCCATTTTTGTCATTTTTTAGGGGGGGGGGGGCAGGGGATCTATGGGAGATACAGCCGGCTAACAGCATATTCCCCATATAAGTGGTACGCATCAGTAGAAAGCTGGGAACCTGAAGATTAATTTGATATGCAGCCCATCAGTAAGTAATGATGGCCATCCCCATTATCTATTATGTCTCATAAGTTGTTGCAGCATTTTTGGGGTTGATACTATTTGTTACACAGACTTGGTTCCTGACTCTTGTCAATATGGCCATACCAGTTATTTACCCCCTTCCTGACATGTTTGGTTACCAATGACGTCTCGTATCATTTGATACCAATATATTCACCATAGCTTTTAATCTGAGCCTGTTACAGCTTCTGAAAGACACTAATGTCAGCCAGGATAGCTGGCGGTCTCAGTTGATCAGCTGATTATCAGAGCTGTGTAAGAGTGTGCACATGTGGCTCAGTGGTGAGCAGGGTCGTCCTTCAATTAGAGGCGGTTCGATCCTTGGCTCCGCTAGCCCATGTACATGTGTCCTTCGGCAAGTCACCCCAAATTGCTCTTGTAGCTGCACCTATGTTGTGTGAATGTTAGCTATAGCTGTATATATATGTTCTATTTTTCTGTCCCAACCCACCTTTCATTGTTTTTTCATCTCTTACACTTTGACTAACATGTAAGTCGTGCTTAAGGGTTCAGATCAGTTTCCAACCTCCCGTTAGACTATCCTTCCTCTGTTCCACATGAGATGATTGATTTTACTTTGCACTTCTTACTGAAGTGAGGAGGTTGGGGAAATATGGCCTCTTATTGTGGTGCCGGGCAAGATCCTAGTTTTGCAGCCATGTATGTTCTGTTGTATCTGGCTTTTATCAAATGGCTGAGAAGAAAGCAGGGAAGGCTGTGATCACTGAGGATGTGTTGGATGCCAATCAAACTGCCCACACATGGGTCGCCATCTTTGCTACGCTACAGCCAACAGGGAAAGTCACCTCTTTCTAATGCACTGGATAGCCCTAAGCATCAAACTATGATGCTGCACTATGCACACTGTGTAAACATGTGGTTAACATTGTGATTTCAACAAAAACACTTAGGTTGGGTTGAGGAAAAGATTGTTGTTTGGATTAAAATACATTATGTAACTCCACATTGAGTTTTAGTTTCAAGCTGGACATGAAACAGATGTCTCCTGTGTAAAAGTCCTGTGTTTGTTTGACCCGTCCATCCTCCCTTCTCACCCATCACACACTTGACTCAACAGAGAGGCACTGGCAAGCCAGAAAGGCTAATGCTGCTGCAGTATTCGCTGCTCTCTGGTTAAATAATGTAGAATAAAACTCAAGACCCCATAGCTGCGGGAAATTTCTAATTCTCCCTTTTGATATCTCAAGAGTGTCATGCAATTTGATCAAGTTTGGGTTAGTTATTTTCCAATCAAGTATTCATTTCCACCTATTAGCTGATTTCTGGAGAGTTAAGAGGCTAAAGATATGCTTGTCAAGATCTATCCTCTTGAGTGATACGGTGTGTGCGTCTTTGTGTGTGTTTGTGTGTGTGTGTGTGTGTGTGTGTGTGTGTGTGTGTGCAGGCGGCTGTGACTGTACATGTGCATGTGTGTACTTAGGCATACTGTATAATCCTTCAATGAACGTTTGTGCAGCTGACTGACGTTTCCCCCCAGTGCTGCAATAATAGCCTCTGCGTGTTTCTCTCCTTGTGTGACCCCTCTTCTGTCTCGCTCTGTTCAGAGGCCGTTGGTTACGGGCAACAGCGTTGGTGCCCATTTCGATTTACTCAAGGGAAATTCAGAACGTCTGGGCAACCACAACCGCATCGGCACAACTGAATTGTTGCAACCATCCGTTTACGTTACAAAGCTGTATTGTGAAATAACAGTGCCCTCCAAGGGCAGAAAGATCAAGTGGCATCATCATGTTGGGCTGGTATGTTGTTTTGGTAGATGGGTTAGACATTGCACTCTGACTGCACATCCACAGTACCACAGTGCAAGTGGGATTCATCAAATCTGATCCATTATTTAATCTGCTTTTCAAATCCTGCATGAATATGTATACTTGACAGTTGAGTCATTAGAAACAGATTCATGTCATACTGTATTCTGGCATCTAGGGGGTAAAGACTGACTCAGTTACATTATTTTGTTTGCTTGTGCCACATGACTAATTTCCTGCTGAGTATTCACACGCGTATGCACCATAGACAGAGTTAACCTTCTCTCCCTCTCCCGTCTTTATTTGAATTCTGCTGACACTTTCTCTGACTCATAAAAAGAGACTACAGGCAAATTAGATTGTAAACATGTTCAAAGTCTTGTCACTCCACAGTGCCGGTTTCTCTGAAGTGAGCGAAGAGTCTCGCAGGCTTAAATTCTACTTTACTCCACCTCCCAATATTACAGGTTTGATGTTCAGCCTCTCCATCAAATATAAAGTTTTAAAACTTAAATCCAGTGTTTTCTGCTCCCTAAAGCCCCCAATATGCAAGAAGAACACAAGCAAAGCAGCATGTGCTTGGGAGCACGAGAATAAATATCACTTTTTATGAATAAACATTCCCTGTTGTATGTTAAACCACAATTTGCTGTGCTTGTGTGAACTGTGAGTTACACTCAAAAAGTTTGGAGGTCAAATATAAATGGATTTATATGAAAACGTTCTTAAATAAAAAAACGAAAATATGTACGTAACATTTCTTTCTTTATCTTGCAGCTTCCCCTTTTTTGAAATTCCTCTCCCACTGTGCTCTTGCTGCAGGATATTCAGTACTGTATGTTTACGTTGTTGGTTGTGTGTCAATTCAATTAAATAAATTCAATTTTATTTGTATAGTCCAAAATCTCAAATCACAAATTTTCCTCAGAGAGCTTTACAATCTGTACAGCATACGACATCTTCTGTCCCAGGACCCTCACATCAAAGGTGTTGATCTTTTGGTTTGAAATCTGATGAAAGATAATAAGGTTAAGGTAATAAGGTAAAAAGAAAATTAGTTTTTAAGTTTTAAATCTAGGCGTGTGTCACTGCTTTCACTCACCTTTGATGTTGCCTCACCAGTTAATTGCTTTTCCGATTCTTTGTGCGCCAATTTTTGGCTCACAGAGAGTTGTTTTTAATCTCTGTCACAGTCTGGACAATCTGCATATGCAGGTTTTTTTTCACATTCAGTCTCACAGACTCCTCTGGGTAAAGTAGATGATGATATAAACAACCCAGTCACCAGAAAAAATGTTGGCATACAGTTCTGCAAACCACATGATAGGCTGAATGTCCGCGTTTCTGAATTAAAAATATGTTTCATGAGTACGTTTCATATCAGCCTCAGATCACCCTTGCAGAAACGCACAATGCCACATGGTCAACGTTGTGAAATGATTGGTTAGGTTTAGACAATAAAATGGGTCAAGGTTAGAAGAAAGATCATGGTCTGTGTTTAAATAATAATGTAACGTAACAACTGCAACTACGTAACTACCGTTAATAAACTGCCTTTCGCGGCTTTTCTTTCGTTATTTTCCATAACAAGCATTAAAACGTTTTGTAACAAACAGCAAGTCAATATTTACTTTTGGGTTCCCACAGGTCACAAACAGCGGTCTGCTGGGTGAAAGTCTTGTGTTTGTTTGACCCATCAAAACTACATCAAAACCCATAAACTTGCTTGTCTTACTCGTTATTATTCCACATAACTTTCAGTAACGGTTGCTCATTCAAAAACGTACACATTTAACATATCCATCGTTTGCAGAAGCGTAATATAGGAAGATTTTTCCCTGGCAACCATTGAACGTACGTGATCATATTTAGACTGCAGAGGAGTGATGAGTGGTAGAGACATCATATATGGCTCTGGTAGCGACCTGTCAATCACAAGCCACACTCTAAAGCATACCATGCTTTATGGTCCATTTCACACTAAATAGGAACATAATTTACGATATGAACATCATGCTGTATTAAAGAAGACTTGAACCTAGCAATTGATACCTTAAACTCATGTTTGCAATGTTTACTAAGGTAATAAATCAAGTGAGAAGTAGGGTAATTTTCTCATAGACTTTTATACAATTGGACTTTCTGAGTTGCCCCCTGATGACCATTAGAAATAATGCAAGGTTCAGGCACTTTCGCATTGGCTTCACTTTTCAGAAGCGGAGGTTGCCGCCTGTATAAAATACAAAGAAAAAAGGCATGTGTAGATTTTCTCTTGTTTTGATTTTGTATTGCCTCAAGGCACATGTTTAATACACAAATCCTTAAAAACAGACAAAACATTAGCATGTGATCTAGAACATGAGTTGATGCGAAGCTAAGTTAAAGCTTCTCTCAACTATATACCGAGGTTAATAGGATGACGGCATTGTTATGGATTAGCATCCAAGGAGTCGCCATTCAAATTGTGTTTACTCAGTGTTTTAATTTAGAGTGAGGTACTTACCTAATTATCATCTTGTACACATTTCCCTCTGCTCTTGGGCTGGTAACAGCTCCAGGCCATTAGGCATGGACAGTCGTATGGCTCTTTCTGTTAAATGAGATAAACTGTCAAAGTTAGTCCTCAGTTATTGATTCTTCCAGTAGTTTAAAACTAAAGTTTAAGCTCTCATAAATAAAACAGATCCACAGTCCCAAATATTTTGTATTCCTGTGTTTGCCACTTAGGCTTTTGTCCAGTTCCAAAGGCCTCAAAGGCTGATATGTTTTAAATTGAATTATTCTTCAAACTTGCCAGCATTTCTCTGGAGTTTCAAAGCAATGGCTCCAGTATGCTCTGCTTCATACCAAAAGTAAGACTTTTTTTTAATTCTGTTCTATACGAACTGCATGTTTGGGTGAATAGAATACAAATGAGTATTATCTGCTTTATCTTCACTTACCCTCCTTCCTGCCCGTAACACTTATCAAGAGGACATGTGTGGTGAAGAATGACAAACGTAGGAGGACCCGCATCTGCATAAGACCTGGGAGGTGTGCCACAAGTAGGTGGGAAAACAATGACACATTTCAGCGAGATTCTTCTGCATGCCCTCAGCTGTGTTGTTTTAAGGGGATTCAGTGAAATACCACATTTTCAGTCTTACTATCGCTTCCTCCACTAAATGAATTTCATTTGTCCATTTTCTATTTTTTTCTGCCTTTGCCTCTGTCATTTTGCTACAGGCAAAATGAATAAAAGATGGGAGACAGGTGAAAGGATGAGCAGAAATGATTTAACAGGCAAGTGATAATGGTGCAGGAATAAGGGGTGATACCAAAGAGGAATACGTGTGATCAACAGGGTCACTGGGGATCTTGAGCAAGAGATTTAGTGTCTTTTCTATTTCCTTTGAGAAGTATTTTAGGGCAGATATGTCATCTAATATTAGTTTGTTGCAGATTCATCCACATTGGAGTATCAGCCAACAAGTAATAAGCAATTGTAGTACATACATGTATTATTATGTTTTTCTTTATTTCAGGTCATTTTGGAACAATGTTTCCATATCTGTAGTTCGTTCAGACTGAAATATTGCAACATCTCCCCTATGGATTGGCAAACATTTTGTACAGACATGTATCATTAGCAGACTCTGTATCCTAAAGACATTGGTGATGCCCTGACTTTACCTCAGGCATCACCATGAGCTTGACACTTTGAAATGTCTCAACAACTGGAGGGACTGCCATGATATTTGGCGCAGTCAGTCAAATCTCCTCAGAATTAATCGAAGTAACATTGGTAATTGTCTTTAGTGCTAGTGTGGTGTGAAATGTAGCGTGCTAACATGCTACAATGAGATGGTGAACAGGGTAAATATTATACCTATATTTGCAGATTAGCATGGCCATTGTGAGCATGTTTGCATGCTGAGGTTAGCATTTAGCTCAAAGCGTAACTGTGCCTGAGTACAGCTTCATAGAGCCGCTAGCATGGGTGTAGTCTTGTTCAACTCTGCTAAGTACACATACAAATTTAGTATTAATCTGTTTTCTATGTTATGTGAAATAATTTTTTTATATCAATATTGTTTGCTTTTTTTTGTTGTTGGAGCGCTCACAGCTGACACCTACAGACTACAGAAAAGCCTGTGATCAGGAGTTATACAGTGACTGGACATTATTTCTTTTTAAAAAGCTCCTGAGCCAAAAAGGAAGGGAAGCTAGATATGGATTAGAATCACGAAGCAATATTGCAGCGTAATCCTCGCCAAGGGGTGAAAGCTGAAAGATGGTTGGAAATCAAAATCAGCTTCTCATCCCTCCCAGGTCATCAAAGTATGACTTTGGGCGTACTTTTGTGCCAAGGTTACCACATGCGACAGTGACACAGGCACCTCACAAGACTGCACTGAGACTGAACTGATCCAGCTTGTTTAACATTCCATAGAAAGCTCAGGGAGTGATTCAGAGCCTCAAGACAATTAAAGCCTGATGGGGTTTTAGAGGGAGGCCACCTCAGTTTCAATCAGCATCACATACCGAAAGTAAACAATTTCAATTGCAGTAATTAGCGTTGGTTAAACCTCAGCTTTGCTACACTTGAAAATGTTTGATATCGGCGGTGAGTTTTTATGCAAGACTGCCATCTAGAGTTCAAATCCTCCTTCCCCTTTTTTTCCCTCATTTCAATCTGTATTTGTCTTCATTGAAGGACAACGTTGAGAAAAGTGACCCTGTATAGGCCTCCATTTCCAGTCTTTTTTACTCCCTTCCCAGGGCTGACATGGCCGGGATCAGTGATGCTTCTAGGAGTTGATGAGGTTCAGCTGCTGTGAACCTACCTTGTCAGTGTCAGTCAGTCTTGAATACCAGAGGAGCCTTGAGTGGCAGTTCATGGCTTACTGTAATCATTTGCCTCCCTCAGCTGAAAATGAGAAACGGTGCTCAAAGCTGCTGATTTCACCTAGAGCAACCCAAAAAAAAGGATCAGTCATGCTTTATGATTAAGCATACACAAATATGAGGCTCCATTTGGTAGACATGCAGCGGCACCTGTTTGTTGTGGTCAATTATTACAGTATATTACAGTTTTATACTTATATATGTATATATATATATATATCATCACTCCTCATTTAGTTTATAATTATCCTCCTTCAGGTTCTGTTCTGCTGCTATTAGTCATTTAAAGCCTTATACAATCCATTTTGATAAATTACGAGATCTATTCATGGTAAGCTCAAATGGAAGGGAAGCTATTCTGGAGTGTCCCTTCATCGTCCCTCTGAAACTAAAATGAAAGCACAGAAATGTCTGCATTTTTTGCTCAAGATTAAATCATGATCCATTTACATAAATGGTGTGGCAGCTTGTTATGAAAGGTAATGAAACTGGGGGAGCCAGATTGCCGGAGAGAAAACGCTTCAGTCACAAAGCCAAAGGAAACTAACATGCATTTCTGTATACCAATATGGGCAGTAGAAGCCAACAACACTTCAAAATGATTATTACATTAGTGATAATAGTAGCAGCAGTGAATGTCTCAATACATATTATATCAGACATATAAAATTTGTATTAAAGTATAGGTCTGCAATATGATTTGGAATATTTATTCATGTCGATAAGGTTGGTGATTATTTAGTCTATAAAAATTACATAAACTTAAGAAAACCAGTGAAATAGATGGAAAGAGCAAATTAAATCAAAAGCATAGAGCCAACAACAGCCTCCATCTTTGTCTGACATCAGGGCTCTTAATATCTGCCCTCCAGCATCGCTGAGAGACTCAGGTCGACATAACATTCTACTCATCTATTTATCCATACACATCACAGGGTAGATTTGATCATTTAACTGGACTTATTTGACATTCACATCACGTTCTGATAGAGCAAATACAGAGACCTTGTGAGGTGGCCTTGCTTTTGTAATCTAGACTGTATGTCCTCCTTAACAGGAAATGAGTAATGACTAGACCTTAGCCTTTGCTGTGCATATTTCTTGGGTTGCTCGTTGGTGCAGGAGGTTATCTAACGTCAGAAAGATTTGGAATAAGTAAAAATAGGGTCGTATTCTGATTTCCTTTTTTTAAGCTGAGAAGACTTCGCTGTCTCTGAATAAAACTGATCCTAAAATGTATCTTGGTTGAAAGAGCAGCAATGATTTATTTTCATCTCCAAGAGGTCTTCAGTGAAGGTGAGAGGAATCGTGAGAAAACTGGAAAAGGTAGAGAGAGAATAGCCTCACAGTTGTTGGAGGAAATGTCTGTATGTATGAGGTGATGGAACTGGCCTAGGGGAAATAGATATTAAATCAGAGTCACTGTTATTTAAACTTCCTTGGATCCAAAACTTCATGCCCGCATGTGTGTGTCTGCTTGTGTGTCTATACAACCTCAATTTCCCACGTGTCAGTGATTATGTGCCCAGCCGTGCTCACAATTTAATCCACAAAACACACAATTACAAGAGTGACAGAAGTTAATGAACAGTGTTGTGCTCCACTGAAGGACTCCCAAGGGTATATCTGTTAAGCATTAACAGCAATCAAAGAGTTTCTTTTTTTTAATATCCCATCAAGTGAACGGAGGTGTGGTGAAATGTAGCGTTCTTATGATTGTCTAATATGGCATAAACTGGAGAATGGAGTTTCAATCAAACTTATAATACAGTACCCCGCTTTCAGGCAATATTTAGTTTAATGACTGGACTGCAATATATGGAGGTAAATGTATTTAGTAATTGACAATTAAATAACTGACAGTGTTGGACATCATTACTCAGTAACTAGTAATTAAGTTGCTTGGTCTTCTTGGCTCGAATGCTAATGTTAGCCACTGGTAACCCTAAGAATCGGCTGATCTTGAGTTCGGCATTTTGGCCGTCGCAATCTTGTTTTGTGGCTGTCGCCATCTTGTTTTTTTTGGAACCAGAAGTGACACGAGAGGGTGGAGCTTAGTATAATAGAACGCCAAATATTTTTAGGCGAACAAAATGTTACAATTAACTTCGAGAACTGAAAATACACAATGAAAGGGTAAAAGTTCTGAGATAAAAACACAGCGTGGTAGCAACAAATCTATCACCAGGTAGCCATTCAATTCTAATAAAATGTTAAATAATTGGACACATTTTTATCATTTCAATTTTCATCAGACGTGCTTTTCACTTCCAAATCTCAGGCAACAGATATATTCTCATTTTGATCAATGCAGCTGTCTGCATTAGCTTTGTGCACATGCACACGAAGCTGGTGCTTTACATGCTTATTTTCCGAAAATACACATGTAAACGCTTGATTGATTCCCGCAAGTTTGCAGAAGTCAGTGATTGTATAAAACAGTCAATAATATATATATATATATTTATTTTTTTTTAAATGTGATACACCACAACCACGAGAGGTACATGAGCATACAGTCATAAATAAGCACAACAATTATAAGGGTGATAGGTTCAGCAGTATGCAAGACTAGCTGTGGACAGACAGACAGACAGACATATGCACACACACACACACACAGACACACACACACACACACATGCATACACACGACCGAATACGTTCTCGTTCAGGATTGTGTGTTTGTGTGAGATAATAAAAAAGGAGGGTAATAGTATAATAATTAACTGTACCTGTTATAAGTTATATTTTGGTTTAAGAATACTACATTAATACAAACAATAATTTATTCTTCAGAAAATTATTTTCCTGCACTTTGTCTTATGTCTTTCTTTCCTGTTGAGAACAGAAAAAGCTTTTTTTTGTCCTCTGACATTTCAGGATCACAGTGAGAGAAATCCATCACAAAGGAAACAGATATATTCAATTCTGCATCCATAATGCACTGCAGCTGTTAAAGGTCATGTTGAGGAGCGTGACATGCTTTATTTCGACTTGAAACTGTTGCTCTTTGGTCTGGGAAAGTTTGCTGTGAGATGCTGGAGGTCATTTGGGGAAATATAGGAAGTCCATAAATGAGGCAGATTTGGTGGATAAAACATAAACACAGTGTATATTACACCACCTTATCACAATCAACTCTGGATTACTCTGGACATCCCTGATTTATGATATTTATTCTATGGACCTATTTACAGTGAAGCCTTGGTGCAGGTTGTGCTATTAGATTGGCCCACTGAGAATCGCCTTGTCGGTATTTACATAATGCTGTACTCCACCCACTGAGCATTACACACTTATATCCGATCCAGCTTTTAATCATGAGAGTGAAAACACAATTAAGCTGGATTGCACGGAGCGTAAACCACCCCTGCCGGCCTGGTTAATTAGGTGGTCCATGTGCAGAGGCTCACATTCACCCCACAGTGAACTCCTGTCATGGCCAAATTCACCACATATGTCCTCTGATGGCATTTTAATATCTAATGCAATTTCCATTCAAAAATTGTGAAAAGGGGACAGCGGGTGTCAAGTGCCAGACAGAGGGGCGGCGGAGGTGTGAAGATATTAAATTACGTATGCGTGTGTGTGTGTGTGTGTGTGTGTGTGTGTGTGTGTGTGTGTGTGTGTGTGTGTGTGTGTGATCCTGGGTTTAGCACTGCCCAAGACTATTGTGATTGGTGCGAAGAAATACAAACAAGCCTAAGCGTCCCCCCCACCCTCTCCTATTACAGAATGATAATGTGTGGAGCCAGACCTGATGTGGCGCTGTGGAGATCTATAGGACTTCCACTTTTATTATCCCATAAATACTACAGTTTTGGCCCTACAATTTTTTTATGTCAGGTGATAACCATACCTTATGCATGCATTTTATTTCAATTCATCTCAACTTTGGAAGAATTACACAGAGACGTAGCCTGAAGCATGTCACAGCTGGACTCTCACCCTCCAGCTGCTCCACCAGGGACTCATCATCAGCGATGAAGCAAAACTGCTTCTCAGATGCCCGCCTACTCCTGGGTCTACCAGTCCGCGAAATCACTGCTAAGCACTGCTGCCTGCTGGCAAGCATGCATTATTGATTTACATTGAAAACTGTTAACAAGAAAGAGTGTGGGCCTATACTGCTCCACCAGTAGATCATGGCATCAAAATTGTCAAGTTCAGGGGTTAAATTTCCTCTGGGGCTTCTGCTAGATGTTAAGCATCTGGTTTTCTTCTTTTATTTTATTGATAAAAAAAATGTAAACTCTCTCTCGCAGAAACATATACAAAGACTGATTACATGGTTAATAGTACATTGTAACAAACTATAATGTGCTTGTACAATTTTAAATTCAAGTGTCAATTCAATGTGTTGAAATTACACAAAAGGAAACCAAACCACTTAGTTAGGTTTAGGAAAAACATAATGTGCCTAAAATAACTATGTCAACTAACTTAACTAACTTAACTTAACCTCACAATAACACCGGCCTACTAGTTGAAAGTTCTGTGTTTGTTTGAACCCATACATGCATGGGGCTTCTCTTCCTCCAGTCGAGCAGTCAGTGGGCAAATCACCGTTCAATGAAGAGAACAAGGATGGCAGACAGTGTCTTGTGCTGCCGTTTACACTGTGGGGTCTTAACGTTTTCGGACCTAGCCTGATTGGCTACTGTTTTCAGTGGGGAATTCGTGCTTGTGATTTGAGGAGAGTATTACCCATAGAGTCCAGTAGAGGGCGGAGTCTGTGTGATTTCAAAAGAGTATCGATAAGTTTCACTTACAGTTCAGTTCCTTGAGAGAAAGGAATCTAAATAGCGTAGGCCTAAATTTATTATTATTATTATTTATTTTTTAGAAGGGCATTTCTTTGAGATGGCAAAATTATGTTTTGCTGTTGCCCCACAGCAGTGCATCTTAAGCGTCTGTGCTGGTACTTCTGTCTGTTTCTAAACTGGGGGCGTGCTGACCACCGTTTATTGTAGGTAATATACTAACTATGGATAAGTGCTTTGTACAATCCCGCTTCAAAACACCCGACATATCCCTTTAATGTGTTTGCTAGCGGTTCATATTTAATATATAATTACACATAAACAAATCTTAGAAAGCATTTATTAATTGTTTGTAAAGTATTCAGTTGTCGAGGCGTATTAGTAGGCTAGGAGTTTTAGTGACTGAGAAATGCATTGATAAGCACTGGAATTGTTCTTATTTTTACATATTCTACTAATTAATATTGTCTATTTTGCACTACTTACAAATGCTAAAGGGGCGGAAATAAAGTTTTTATTGTGCTTGTGCCCTTCATCACTATACTCTACAAAGTAGTCTATTCTTTTTTTGTGCATTTAAATGACCATTTATAATCAGCATAAATTATTTTACATTTTGCAAAATCAAGGTGTTATATTGTGACCTTTTTTTTCCTTCAAAATCTAAATCACACTAATTTCATCAAATTGGGGAGATGCGAAGGCCTTGGAGTAGTTAATTAATTACCCTGTGAGCGAATACTCTTTTTCTGTGAGCTTCATCCATCTCGTTGAGAACTTCATCTGCCTTTTCTCAGTCTCTGCTCTCCCAGATGGTAGACAACCACTCTGCTGTCTGAGCTAATTCAGAGTGACACCACCGGAGATTGTCTCTGCAAAGGAGTCCCTCCAAGCTGTGCATTACAATGGCATGTTACAACATCTGAAGCTCCATCCCTGTTATCCCACAGAGGCATATTGTCTTGGATGTAGAAGCTGCAACAAGAATGCTGGCAGTGAGACCTGGCTGCTACATCTGTTTTATAGACTGGACAGACTGTTAATTAGTAATTACAAACTCATTGTTGTCCGGAGGACTCCAGCCAAAAACAGCAGCAAAAACATTAGCTATGTGGAGCAGTGCAGGTGTAGCCTGTCGAGGGATTGTATGGTATATATATATATATATATATAGATATTTATATATCTATATATATATAGTAGCCAACCATGTAAAACTCACTATTGAGGCTCCCTTATTTAGCATATGTTCCTCTTACATCTCTTTTTTTACAAAGAGTAAAATAACCTTGCAATATGTGTTGTTGTGAAGCATCAGCATCACAACAAAATCTATGATTTCCACTGCTGACTCAGAAACCATGGAATAAACCTCCTCCTGCAGTTACTGTAAAATATACTTTCTCTGCCTGTTGAAATTGCACAATATATTTCTGTTGCAAAGTCAATATTATTTATTCATCATTAAATGTGGCTCTATAAGAAAACTTAACTCTAGCTAAATTGGATTATGATGAGGTGCTGATTCATGTATCTATCATTACATTATTACATTATTATTAAGGCCAGAGAGAAAAGAGAAAAAACACTCTCGTTCTCCAGATTATAATCTTGAAGCTACCTCTAGTGGTGAGAAAAAAGACATGTTTCCAGGTATGGCCTTAATGAATAATACATTTATAAAACTGTAGTATGAAGGGAAGCAGAGCGGTGCTCCTGAGTACAAGGTTGTTTTAAATGATGAATTCCTGTGTTCAAGCCCCTTCTGAAGTGTCCAAAAGAAAGAATTCTGTTGCTCTGACTTCTTCTCAATGGTGTGTGAAAATGAAAGTTAAAAATGTCCATATCTTTCCTCATAGATGCATATAGCTACGACCTGATTTGTGTTATATAATATTACATTGAGGTCTATATAGTCCAATTGAAAATACTTTCAAATGCTATCAAATGGCAAAAAAACATGATTCAATCAAACTAATACAATGATATAACCACTATCACATCCCTTTCTTTGCATCTGGTTTTTGACCAATCTTGTGTTTTTTACAAATATGATGAGAAAAAACTAAAGGACTGGCTTTGGACAGATGTTTTATAGCGAGATTAATTAATGTCAGTTTGTGAGCAAACATACTGCCACACCTTGATAACTGTAACCATCTGCCTTCAGGAGACACCTCTTTCAACATTTGCACAGTAGCATTCACTGAGTTAAAAACAAGATTGTGGCTTTTGTTTTGAAAAAGAAACTTTCCAAAAATCCCATCAAATTAGTCTGTGAACTGTGTCTAGCCAAGGCCTACTTTGCTCATGGCCCCTGGTAAAATGATGGAAGATAGTATCGCAAGATACCAAGAAGCTGTTTAGTACCCACAAGCACTCAATGCATTATTTATGAAAACTATTACTTTGGTTTGAAAACAGAAGCTTCTCGCTGTGTCACTCATGTGAAAAGGCCAGGCTGTAGGTCTCCGAAGGATCTTTATCTGACTAGGCAGTTTCTGTGATCATTTCATGTCTCTGAACACATTTTCACCTTAGTGAGGAGATGGAGGAAGATTCAGGCGGTTCACATTGACAGTATTAAACAGATAATGTAGGAAGTTGATCATAGAAATAGATCCATTCATAGCTGCAAATTTCAAAACTGAATTGTGATCATCAGATTTCAATATCTTGTATTTCATTCATCTAATTTGGTACTTATATATATATTGTAATATCATACATTAGCCTTTATTAAAGGCCATAATATTATTCTATTTAAATAGCCATTTATTTATAGATGAAGCATTTACAATATTCCATTATTATTACCAGTGCTTGCTAATTTGCACGCAATAATTAAATTAAATATGATTGGCCACAGCTGTGTCCACCCTGCTGTTATTAAGCGTATGTCTGTTAGTAAGTAAGCATGAAGTGAACAGAGCTGCTTGCTTTCATTTTTACAGTATCGGGATGAATTTTATTTCTAAATGCTGCCAAATGCTTTTAGTGAACTGTAAAGACTTTGAATTGGGCCTGGAAAAAGTCTGATTGTACAAGCAATTTATGTCTTAACTGCAGTTGGGATCCGTATGGGACTGCAGTGTGTGTCAGCCTCTTTGCTTAATACATTTTTTTTTTTATCTACAACAAGCACTATCTCATTACATGTAGACCACATAATTTGTCAGAAGATACAGACATCCAAGGTGCTATTAAGCTGCACCTGTGCAAACTGTGCAACAGCAGGTTAGTAAGGACCGTTGACTTGACGGCTTACCATTATGTAAACAGTAGCAATAGGCCTGGGCTGGCAGAGCTCCTGCAGCTTGGTTTGGCACTGGTGCATGCAGTCATGTAGCCTACTTAAGGGAGAGGCCATTGTTGTTTGGGGTTAAGACATTGAGGACATAAACCTAATACAATGTGTTGAATAAAGTTGTCAAAAAATATCCTAAAGATAATGGACCCCTGTCAAAAAAACAGCACACAACCTTTTGGGATTTCCATTTCATTAAATTAAGTATATCTACAGTATTTATTTGTCAGGGACAAATACTGAACAACATTCAGCCCAGAGTTAAAGGCTGGAGAACACATTACATCTCTTTGGCAGATGTTTGAAAGGCACCCATTAATGCTCATCTCAAAACTGGTGTTATATTGATACATTTTGACTTTTCGAATGCGAAAAAGTTCATACTAATAGCAATATGGTTGCATTCGTCCTCGTCATGCTCCTGGTTTCCGTCAACATTACGTACCATATGTTTTCAGGGTACTGCTGTTACGCATGCTGGCTTACAATCATAAGGGGAAATATTAACGTAGACAAATTATTCTCAGGGAAAAGAAGAGTCGCCCACTGAGTTAATAGTCGCTACGTAAAGCAAAAAAAAGCAAGAAGTACTATATTTGATGCCACTACGGTGGATACAACATGATAAAGTGCAATCTAGAGTACCTTTCCTGTGGAGAAAACATGATGCAGTGCACTAATGGGAGCCTTTAAATGGAGAAAGCATGATGCAGTGCACTAATGGGAGCCCTTAAATGAAGAAAACATGATGCAGTGGATTGTACACCCTAAAAACGTCATGCATGCTGGGGCCCCACCACATGTAACCTAGCTGATGCCCTTTTTATTTTCCGCCCCTGCCCTTCAGACAGCCTGAGTCCGCCACTGAAGTAGGCGTATCGTCGCCCTCAGGTGAGCTACACTACATTTACATGTGCAATAACTTTCAAACACAGCAACGCCTCAACAGTTTAACATATAATCCAGCGAAGAGGGGTTTCAGTGGTCGTACTTGCTGCGTGCAGCTTTAGCTTGAACGCACCGGCGGCGGACAGGTTCTTTGTTTGCTAGTTTTGACGGGAACGCGCCTGCGTGCTCGCGCTCTTTCTTTATTCCACAGGTGCGCTCGGGAGGACACACTGCAGGTAGAGGTCGAGCCACCCCCGCCTTACCGTGAATAACGTTACCGAAAGTAAAACAAATATCGAAAATGTATTTCTGTACTCTGTTGTGGTAAAACTACGCGCGTGGCAGCTTTTACAGTATTTAACTAACGCTACAGTTTTTGTGGAGTTTATAGACTTGACTTAAGCTAGTCCTATGCGGAAAATGGCTAATACATCCAACGAGTGCTGTTAATGAATTTTTACTGAAGTAAGCTAGTCCATAGAAATGTACAAGGTACCTACAGCGTCCAAATGGCTCTCTATCTAACGTTAGCTATCTATCTATCTGGAGCAACAGGTGGCAGTGTCTTTGTTCATATTTAAGTAACGTTAGCTCAATGAATTCCCTCTTTTTGAACAGCAGCAGGATGAGATGACAAATGCTACAGAAAAGAGCACAGTTGACATGGAGGATCTTTTCAAAAAGGTAAACTTCACACACGTTGTGTCTGTTTGTTGTCCAGTCATGTCCAGTAGCCTAATATGTGTGTGTGTATGTGTGTGTGTGTTTGCAGGTGGGGGATGTGAGAAGCCTCATTGAAAACATCTCCTGCCAAGCAGAAAAGGTGGAGGGAAGACAGGGCGCTCACCTTTCCGCTCCGAACCAAGACAAGAGTAAGTAGAGAGCACCGTCATGGTGCTGATGCTCACTCGGAGATCTGCCCTTCCTCCAGGGCACACAACATTGAAAAGACAAACAGAGCAACACACACACACAAGGCTAAACAACCTTTGACAAACACACCTGAGCCTGTTTGTATAGGGGCTGGGGGGTGGGTAACGACTACATGGAAAAAGACAGATGGCATAGAGAACGAATCACATCATGTTTAGGCAATTGAGGGCTACGATTGAATGTTTTGGTCAAGACATGGATATAGCTACATAATCCACATACACATGATAATAATGTTACATTACCAACAGGCCAGACAGTATGAATAATAGGAAAAACATGTCCAACATGTGGCTGCAGGTGCTCTTGTCACTACACTGCATGTTATTGGAGAAATGTTGATTGGGTTTGATTTGCTAATTTCTACCTAAATGAGGTGGTCCAGCATCTTTTTGTGGTAAATGTTTTAGTGTGATGATGATGACAACACTGCCATTATCAGAATATTGCAGATAAATACAAAACCCAACTTGGATGATAATGCTCTTTGACAATGTACATCTTAAAGTTAAGGGATGAAATGAACCACATACCTTTTTAATGAAGTGAACGTATGATGTTCTTAGGAAAAAAAGACAACCTGGAGCTGCTGAACAATGAGACCAAGAAGAATGCCAATTTGGTCCGAGCCAAGTTAAAATGTAAGTGGAGCGTTTTTTTCAGTCTGCAAAATGTGCTTTTTTACAGTCGATATATTTGTCTCATGCCGTATTATGACATAACGCAACCAGAGCGTTTTTTAAACATGCAAAGTTATCATGGAAGCGTGGTTGTGTAGGCTATCGTTAATGTTTGAGACAATGAGGAAGTGTGTCGCACATCACTCTTCCGCATATTCTGAAACTGAATTGTTCACAACATGGCATTTGACTTGCAAATGGTTAGAAAAGGAAGACTACTATATATCCATTCTACTGGTCATAGGTAAACACACCAGATAAACAAAACCCCGATTGTGGGAAGATACAGAAGCGTTCTAACGGCCTGTATCAGAAGGCCTGTATTAAAGTAGCTTTAACCAACATGTTTTCTACGACTGCATGCACAGAGTGATGAACAGTATGGTAGAGTTTTACATTTCAGTTTTACATTGGTGCTGTGCTTGTTTGTCATATTTGATCTGTGTACTTTCAGCAATGCAGGAGAACTTTCCTGTGGATGAGAACAGTGAGACAGCCTCAGTAATGCAGCGTATTCAGAAGAACCAGGTCTGGCAGCACTTGTATTTCCTGTGACGAGCCAGGTGCATAAAGATGGTCAACTCTTGAGTTCATTACACAGAAACCTCAATCTTTAGGCACCTGACAAACGAATCACCTGTGTTAATGGTCTGTGTGCAATATTTCTATTTAAATGAATTCATTTTCATGAATCATTAATCTGCATTTCACCAGCACACCCACCTGACTCGGTGCTTTGCTGAAGTCATGAGGGGCTACCATAAGGCGCAGATCTCCTTCAGAGAGAAATGCAAAGCGCAGATCCAGAGACAGCTGGAGATTGGTGAGTTGCCAAAAAACAAATGACACTAGAACATGAGCACTTGCGCTCACAAAAACTCACCCTTTAACTCATCAACTTTTGTCACTATTTCAGTGGATAAAGTTACAACAGATGAAGAGTTGGAGGAGATGCTGCACCGTGACAATCTCGCCATCTTCATATCTGATGTTAGTGGAATTTCCTTCAATTCTGGCCGACAAAAATGTAGATACGCAGTTAGAATGTAATGTAACGCTAATCAGATGATGATTATAAAAATAACTGGTGTACTTTTCCTGTCACAGATCAACTCTGACGCTCTGAGCGAGATTGAGGCTCGTCATCAGGACATCATTTGCCTTGAGTCCAGCATCAAAGAGCTGCACGAGATATTTGCCGACACTGCCGTGCTGTTGGAGGTTCAGGTAAAATGGCTGCCTTACTTGAAAATGTTCATGACTAATATAAAGGGATGTACCGATGTCGAGTGACGCACAACCTGACTGGTGTTAATTATGCTTTTCTTCTATCAGGGAGACTTGATCAACAATATAGAAAAGAATGTGACGAGTGCTGCAGAGTATGTGGACGTGTCCAAAGCACAAACCTATGAAGCAGTCGCATACAAGAAAAACCCATACAAGATTGCATCTCTCCCGAGCTTCTTCAAGTCTTTCAAGAGGAAAACCACTGCTCCTGATCAAAAGGCCTCTGATTCAAACCACGACTGAGCCCCCGAACCTGTTGGAACTCTGACTGCACCAAGCATCCTGAGCTACATCAAAGCCTGTGCTCGATGGAACTCACTTTTCATCACATTTTTCGGTACAGTGCCTGTCTGCCAGCTCAAAGGATAATGAGGTCGTTGTTTGTCCTATATTTCATCCGTTATGATAATGTGTCAAATGAAGGTGGCGAGATGCTGAGCCAGTTTCTGATGCTTACTGCGGACTGCCGAAAGGACAAATGCAGCGTACAACCTAAAAAAAGAAACTGCCAGAATTGCTCCATTTCCATTATGATAATAAAACGCACGCACGCACGCACGCACCCACGCACGCACGCACGCACGCACGCACACACACACACACTCTAACCCAAGCTACATTTTTCGACTTGCAACACCTTCTGGATTTCTTTTCTTTTGTTTTTCATCAATTCACTCACTCAAAGTTAGTGTTCCCCTTATTGTCCAGCAGGTGGCGAGACAACATCAGATATAACTGAACCAGGATCACTTAACTTCCCTCCTCTGCTTTCCTGCTGAACTCCTGTGTTTTTTGTCTGATGCTGCGTCGTTTACCAATGTCGTGTTGTTTAATAATCTGAAAGAACTGTCTAATGTCTTGCTGTGAGACTATTGCAATCCTAAAATAAACCTATGTGGTGAATGCTACAGTACGTAATGTGTTACTGGTGCTTTATTGGAACATGTGAAAGAGGGTAAAGTAATGCTCTGACTACACATGCAAGAATCCATCATAATGTGGAATGTACAAAAAATATGGTTGGTCTAAAAGTCCCCCTAACCCATACGGATGGGAAACAAATTAAAGGAAAACCCAACATTAAGTGTAGGTTTGCCCACTAAAAGCCAAAAGAGCTGATTTGGTTCTAAATGTCATATACAATATGCATCACGTCTCCAAAGTTTTACTAATCTTTCTTCAAATATTTCTTCCTTCAGTGTTTTGATGATGGTGGTGAGAGTGCCAAAATATAAATTGGGGTTTACGCTGGTGACTGCAAAGGTCATAGCATTTGATTTACTTCATTGTCAGTCACCATTCAGTGATCCTTTGTGTCCTGCAGATGGAGGCATTGTCCTCAGGAAAGAGACCATGCTTAGTCACTATCGAAGCATATGTATTCCTTATGATCCTCCACTCGCTTGTTTTAGGTTTTTATATTTTAATTTGTCCCCTGTCTGTAGTTTATGTATCGTGGATAATTGCTCACAATTATCATTCACCTGTGTGGGTATCAGTGTGATCTGACTGTAGGGGAGGATACAAGCTGCATCATGGGAATACTGCCAAGATGAACCCAATGACTTATCTCTTCCCCCTCCTCCTCCTCCTCCTCTCTACCTCCTGGATAGGATTTCACAGCACCTTTGCTCTTTGCTGAAACCACTGATTTCCAAATGGGAAACTGAAAAGGAATAATAGATGAGGATGACAACGTACTTTTAGAAAGAAACGGGAGAGAGTGACATGATAAGATACGGAGGGAAATCAATCAAACAGACCCAGGTCTACATAAAAACATGGTTTCTTTATTGGTTGTGCCAGAGTGGTGAGGCCTTGACCATAATTTAAAAGGGCTGAGTGATGTGTGGCATCGTAAAATGTGGGGCCGGGATGTCTGCTTTGATTGACAGGTCATCGCTCTTGTCTGTCATTTAAACAAACAGGGCTAATGTGCTGAAAGTGGCACGTCTCCAAAAGAACCTTTAAACGTTTCCCCAGTTGGAATGGACTACAAGGATGGACAAATGCACAGAGGGGGAACAGTCTCTTTTTTTCTGCCTCCTCACGGAGCCTCCAGCGCAGGCTTACTTCTTGGCTTTGCCCTGGGCGGCCACAGCCTCCATGGCCTTCTTTACGGTTTCCTCATCACCGAGGAAAGCCATGGGCTTGATAGGCTTCAGGTTTGCGTCCAGCTCGTACACAATTGGGATTCCCGTGGGCAGGTTCAGCTCCATGATGGCTGCATCGGACATACCTGGAAAGACAGGCAGACGGACAAGACGGGTAGACATGCAGATCAGCAGACAGAACAGAGGGGGAATGTAATTGATACAGTGAAAGGCTGTCGGGGGTCCAGTCCGGCCGACAGACCGGAAGGACAATAGTCTTGCATAATAAAAGCAATCGGCACTGCAAGTTTTCATTACATCTGATTGTATTTTAAGTAATTTTGATCACAGCAATCAGTAACTTCTAATCCAAGAAACTTGATCTACTTGTTTCTCTCCTCCTTGACACCTTCAGTATCATTCCTATCTGACATTTAGGCCCTCTGGCCGTATAACTCCCTTATCCATGTCTGGCCACTCCTTGAAAAAGTACAACCTTTATACATAAAGGTCATGACTGTAATGGGAACCAAGCTCATGACCCTCTGCCCTGTCTCTGAGCTGAGTCCCTGCGTGCTATTTTTATGCTCTGTAATCCACAACTCTGTGTGCTTGCATAGTGTCTGTGATCATTTAGGCCTCGGCCTTTACAATGAAAGCTATTTTCAAACCGAAATGTTCGGTTAATTTGCAATTTGTGGTGTTCGGTTTCATAATGTCAACATTCACTTCATTTTTACTGCGGGACTTTTTTTTTTTTTTAAAGCTTAGTCCTCCTACAAACTGTAATACTCACCCTCCAAGTGCTTGACGATGCCACGGAGGCTGTTGCCGTGGGCTGCGATAATAACGTTCTTCCCCGACTTGATTTCAGGCGCGATGACGTCATTCCAGAAAGGCAGGGCGCGGGCGATAGTGTCCTTCAGTGACTCGCATGTGGGGAGCTCGCCGGGCTTCAGATTCTTGTAGCGCCGGGACTGGAGGTAGTAAGAACAGTGAAAGGTAGTTTACTCCCACAACAATTGACAGAAGTTACATAACTTACTGATAAGACAAACGTGGTAGTGCTTTAAGACATTCTTCTGGTTAGTGAGAAAAACCCTACGAATAGATTGCTGATTCCAAATTAGCCAACCCCCTTAGTTTCAGTTGCCTCACCTCACTGATGACTTTGTTGTAGGAGTGATCCTTGTCCATGGGTGGAGGTGGGGTGTCAAAGGAGCGGCGCCAGATCTTCACCTGCTCCTCGCCGTGCTTTTCAGCCGTCTCGGCCTTGTTGAGGCCGGTGAGGCCTCCGTAGTGACGCTCATTCAGGCGCCAGGTACGAATCACGGGCAGCCACATCTGGTCTGTGCACTCCATGATGGTCCACAGGGTCTTGACGGCGCGCTTCAGCACGGAGGTGTAGCACACATCAAACTTGAGGCCTGCATCCTTGATGGCCAGGGCTCCACGCTTGGCCTCCTCCACCCCCTTCTCACTGAGGTCAGCGTCGAACCAGCCGCAGAAGCGGTTCTCCTGGTTCCAGGCGCTCTCACCGTGGCGGACAATAACCAGACGATGGGCGGCAGCCATGTTTACAGTGTGTCTCCTGAGTTTGACTTAAACCACACACAGTTCCCTCAGCCCTTCTAACTTGTGCACACACGCAAGCCCGGCATACCACACCCTTTTTATAGCAGCCGGGATGGTGGCAGTGCATAGCAGACAGGCCTCCTTCACTTTCCACCTGTGAGAGGCATTCACGCTCTGATGGACATACATGGTCAGCCAATAGAACAAGACCGTGGCTGGGAAGGGCAGAGGTCAGATAGTTAGCCAAAATAGCAACATGACTTTTAAACTGAGATCTGTGGAACAAAAGTGTAAAGAGCAGAGTTGGCTGCAGAGAGGCTCCTCATTCTGAAATGAACAGTTTTATCACTGAGAGAGAAACTGCAGCTCATTACACTTTGAAGATGTCACATGTTTAGTAGGCGTAACAGGCTCAACACTGTGGTAGGGGGAAGTCCATGAGCAACATGTTGCCAAAACACAGCTGAATTAGAAGCTGCATACAGTGTGCACTCATGTGCTTTGTCTTTTACTTTGGTTACATGTGGCTGCCGATGCCCGCAACTTATTGATGACCACCACGTTCTTCCACTACTCTCAACGAATAATAATCATTGTTAATACAATTGAGGTACAAATCAAGATCAGGCGAAAGATGCAGAAAGAGCAATAAGCCATAAAAAGTAGTGTTCAAAAGTGTTCCAGTTAAAAGGGAAAAGGCTCCTCAAAGATCTTGAACTACATCTTGACTCATCTTTAAGGGCTCAACCTGGTCCAACCCGAAAAATTATATCTAAGCAAATGATCATAAAGTGTCTTAAATCTAAAATAGGCAGAGGGATTTGTAAATTATTACTGTCCATGACCTCTAGGAGTTGCTCTAGTATCAGTTTTACATGCAACATGTCCCACTGTCTGGTGTAAGAATGAGGAAGCCTGGCATCATTTTTTTTAATCTCAAAGGCACTGTTAGATGTACATATACAGCTGCTACTACTTATACCGTGGTATATATATGCTGTACAACCATGGGGCTGACGGCAAACCAAGAGATCAAAGTGCTGCCCGGTCTCAGCATTACCACAACATATTTTAAGTATACTCAATTATTAAAGTTGAGAAATGTCTAGTGTTCCACCCTACTGGAAACATTATACACCACTGGGACGAATAATCGAAGCCAAATATTCAGCAGTATCCTTCATGAAAGTGAGTGTTGGGAAGCACTCAGACTTACAGGCTAGGAATACACGGTGCTGATGAAGCTTGGAAACTATAAGCCACAGAGCCAACGCTCTCAGGCAAAGTCATTGTCTCCTGCCATGCTCAATCAAATTATGATCCATATATAGAAAAAAGAGAGAAATACAATCGTCCAAAAATATGATATTAATGGAGTTCCAGGCATGACGCCAGACTGCCTGATGTGAGCCTGATAAGGAGTTAGGTTATCCTATTGCACAAGGGAGGAACTGACAAGGGCGATGCTGCAGGGAAAACACTGGGTGTGCCTTTTTACCGCTGCGTCACTCTGATTCTATGGTGAATGGACGTTAACAAAATGAATATAAAAACACAGTTTTCAATGCGGGAATGACAGATAATTTATATCAAGCTCTGCTGCTACGTTTTGGTTACATGGCACATTTACTGTTCAACCCCTGTGGCAACCATTTTGCAGCAACAAAGAGCTGATAAACCAGCTTCCAGCAAGGCAAGCCGCTGACAGATAAAGTTACAGAGTGGCTGTGTGGTGCGGTCAAACATCTAGCAGTATGGTAGCCATATATTTTCTTCAAGAGTTGTTGGAGACCATTATAAGTGGAGTACAGAGAAGGAGAGGTAACATTTGACTCGTATTCATAAGGTTTCCAGAAATAAGTCATAACATGGACTCACTCTGTCAAACTGTTAAACCAGAGTTTGGGTTCTCAGCAGGCCCGGCCTATCATGTTACACTGGATTCTGGTGAAATGCATCAAGCTGATGAACTTTCCCCTTGAACTTTGCCCACATGTGTACTTGTGTGCAGGCTAAGCACTGAGCGTAAAGACAAGCGATGGAACTGATTGCACTGAAGCTGCTTATTCATATTGTGTGGGGGGGATATACACTATATGTCAGCAGTGTTCGTTTGGTGCCTGAATGAATGTTGTGTTTTGTGATCTATGTGAAACAGTGTGCACCCAAAAAAGGTTGAATTGAAGCAAATTTGGCTAACAGGCAGTATTAGTAATGATAGTGACTGTGTATCTGTGTATCTGTCAGCTTGTTATGCAAAGCGCCCCTAGTGGCCAGAAAGGGGATACATAATGTGCCTATGTGATGCTGTCACCATGTTGATGCCTGGAGTTACTGGGAGTTTTAAATGTATTAATTTGATACTTAGACTAAGGCTGTGCTTTTATGTTAATCGGCTTCACAGGCAGAACAACGACAACGTAGAAATTACACTCTAGGTAAGTTAATTTGTTTGGGAAAAGAGAAGTTAATGGTCTACTTTCTCTCTTTCATTTCCCCAGGTCCTGTAAGCGTCCTGTCTGCCAAAAATCTACCCGGTGCAGATTGTCAGGCTGCTGTTAGGGTGGGAAAGAGTGTACACTGGGGAGTTTGTGTGATCACAACTGTTACGATGACTCAGCCTGCAGCAGAGTCCATGCAGCTCCCGCTGAAGCACCCCCACCTCTCCCTGCCTGCCTCACTTCTGTTCGGGCACAGAACTGTCTTTAAGTACTGGGGGGCTTTGCTGCATAGCCAAATTACTGGAGCGTTCACACAACGGAACATGCACACACACACGCACACACACACACACACGCACCCATAAACACAGTTATTGCTGAAAAAGCACTGCAATACGCTTCATTTATGCATGGAGCTTGCAAGCAAGATTAATTTTTCCCAACATATACTTTTACGGAGCCACTGCATAACTGCACACACACAGACACACACACACACACACACACACACACACACACACACACACACGCACACTAGATAAGAAAATGCATGTCAGCAGCTGGGTGTAATTGACCTGCCAGGGTATCTTTGCTGCAGATGAGAGGGACTGTTTGTCTTTTAGGAAATTGAAAGAAGAACCTGACAAAAGGCAAAGAAGACTTTTATTTTACTGATTAAAAAATTGCTCTCAAAACTTACAAACTACTAAGACTATCTTTATTATGTATGTTTTGATTGGTGACGATAACGCTTGCCTTCTCCCATGTCAAATCATAAGGACACCATTGTATACCTTATTCATTATACACTGTACATGTCTCGTGACACTGACCCATCAAATGTTCTCATTACATTTAGGGTCCTTTTTGCTGAACTCAGGTAGTATATGTTGTTAGTTTACCAAAATGGCATTTACAGAGTCAGAAAATTAGAATATTTAGTAAATATTACTAACATCAAGGAAAAAACTGAAACAACATGTGTGCACTACTAATAAACTAATCTCCTAGCAGACAGTCACGTTTATTGACGGACCAAGACGTTTGAAAAAGAAAATGATTGTCCATGTTACCTCTTACCTTCTGTTTGGGTGGGATTTTATCATCGCAAGTCTTTTGAAGTAATGGCTGTAGTTCTGCTCTCCACCAGAAGGAGAGATGCTGTGTCACGGTCGTTCTATCAGGACAGCCCCCTCCCTTCTCTCCTGCAGTGACCAGAGCACAACAAGTAGGTTTAACCATGTTTTTTGTTCTATCTTGAAAATAGAACTTCTAACAAAATGTAGTCCAGCTTTTTTTACAGTACAAGTATACATAACCACACTGATTTCTTTTTAGAAACTTAGCTTTGATAAAAGTCACTTTAATGAAAAGACAAAACATAAGTATGGATTCATGTGACATGTATTTTTGCGACCTCTTTCCTTCCTGTCTTTTCTTCTGTCTATCTTTAACTCACTTCCCTCCTACGCTGGTCCCCACGGATCTTCTCCGTCTCATTTCTTGCCGTTGCAGTGTAAGCCTATCGAGTCTGCATTGTCAGAGTTTGGGGAAAGCGCTTACGTCAGAGCTCACTGTCCTGCTATAAAAGCACAGGCTGCTGCAGCAGCAAGCATTCGAGGCTTTAACCCGAGCCCGTTGTACACCTCCACACAAATACGCACACACACACACACATACACATACACACACGCACACGCACACGCACACGCACACGCACACATACACAAAGAGGAGAGGGAGAGCAGCCTGTCCTCCTACAACTCAGCCATGAGTAGCATCGGATATGACCCCTTCTACTCCGCCTCGCCATACAGACGCTGGTATGTCGAGGCCCCCCCTCGTGTTGTGGTGAACAGAGGGAGGACCCACTCCGTCTATTCCTCCCATGCTTCCCCGCTGTCTTCCTCCCGTCTGCAGTACTCTTCTCCCGGCCGGGGGCTGCTCTCCTCCTCCTCCTCATCCTCACAAGCCGCTTCCCTGGATCTGGAGCTCAGCCAGGCCGCCCAGATCAGCTCTGAATTCCGCACTGTGCGCACCCAAGAGCGCAGCCAGCTGCAGGACCTCAACGACCGCTTTGCTGGCTTCATCGAGAGGGTGCGTGAGCTGGAGCAGCAGAACCGTGCTTTGGAGGCAGAGCTGCTGCTGCTGAGGCAGAGGTACAGTGAGCCGTCCCGCCTGAGAGCGCTGTATGAGCAGGAGGCCCGGTCCCTGAGGGCTGCCGTGGATGAGGCCAGGGCAGAACAGCAGGCTGTCCTGGGACAGAGAGAGCGGCTGGAGCAAACCCTGAGCGCCTTGCAGGGTCGATATGAGGAGGAGGTGCTGGCTCGCGACGAGGCCGAGGGCCGGCTGATGGACACCCGCCGCGAAGCCGATCAGGCGGCCTTAGCCAAGGCAGAGCAGGAGAAGGGCATCGAAACTCTGCTGGAGGAGCTGGCCTTCCTCAAGAGGATTCATGAAGGCGAGGTGGTTGAGCTTCAGGCCCAGGTCCAGATGGGTGTCCAAATGGCAGTAGAGTCCGAGGCCGCAGCTCCGGACCTCTCTGGGGCTCTCAAGGACATCCGGTCCCAGTACGAAAGGCTGGCGGCAAGAAACAGGCAGGCAGCAGAGGAGTGGTTCAGGGGGAAGGTGGGCTCCATGACCGAAACTGTGGCCCAGCACAGTGACGCCGTAAGAAGCTCCAAGGACGAAGCGGGAGAGTACCGACGCCAGCTCCAGGCCCGCCTGCTGGAGATCGATGCATGCAGAGGCCTCAATGAATCCCTGGAGAAGCAGCTGCATGAGATGGAGGACAAGCAGAATGCTGAGATAGATGCTATGCATGTCAGTAGTGTATTCTGTTGTGATGCATTAATTATTATCCAGATCTTTTGATTTTTGGGGTTATTACTCTTTAAAAGTATTACTCATGGGTTTCATTTCATTTAACGTTGTATGTCCTATTCTCCTGACTTGACATTGGCTTCTAGGACAACATTGCAGAGTTGGAGAGTGAGCTGAGGGGCACCAAACATGAAATGGCACGCTACCTGAAAGAATACCAGGACCTTCTGAATGTCAAGATGGCTCTGGACATTGAGATTGCTGCATACAGGTGAGAAGCAACGAGGCTCTGGTAAAATATATATATTCAAACTAAGCTGGAGTATTTCTAATGTTTATTTTTATGTAGATAGATCTGCAAAGTTTATGACCTAAATAAATGTATAATTTATCTAGATGTTTTAGAGTTTAGCGTAGGATAGAAAAGTAAAAAAGAGCTGGCAACTTTGTAGTTTTGGTCAACACATTCTGGGATAAAGCCCTAATTCGAGATTTATTAGGATGAAAGTTTACTTTCCACACTTAATATCAGACACGGTGAGTGTTAGTGAGTTCCCATGGCCTGCAGTACTCATCACCTTTTTTTTCACCAACCTCTACAGGAAGCTACTAGAAGGGGAGGAGTCTCATTTCAGTGTCGGAGTGCCTGGGAGTATGTCCTCTTTGTACAGCCACAGTATCTCAGCGCCCTCCATGGCCCGGCCCTTCCTCTCTAGCCTGAGCTCTGGCACCTCCTACATGACGACATCACACCTCCTCAGCTCCAGCTTCAGCACCACCGAGGGGTTCACCTCTGCCAGACACGCCCAACAAGCAGAGGCCAGCCCACCTGGGGAAGAAGAGGAGGAGGAGGCTACGGAGGAGGTAAAGGAGGAGAAGGCCGAAGAGGGAGGAGAGGAGACAGAGGAGACAAAGGAGGAACAGGAGAAGGAGGATGAAGAGGGAGGAGAGGAGGAGGGAGATAAAGAGCAAGAAGATGGAGAAGAGGCTAAGGGAGATGAAGAGGCTAAGGGAGGAGATGAGGAGGTTAAGGATGCAGAAGAGGGTTAGTACACTGTTTTTATATTCTGTAATTTCTCGATTAAACTTCAATGATTAAAGTCTGGATGACAAAAAATAATACAATTTTCATCTATTGATGCAGGTGGTGAGGAGGAGCAAAAGGAAGAGGTGACAGAGGCTGCCAAAGATGACGCGGAGAAAGGAGACAAAGGAGAAGGAGAGGAGACTGAGGTTAAAGAGGAAGCCCAAGAGGAGGTGAAAACAGAAGGAGGCAACAACAAAGATGAGGAAGCAAAAGAAGACGAAAAGGCAGACAAGGAAGAGGCAATAAAAAGTGAAGAGAAAGAAGATAAAGCGCCTGCCAAGAAAGACGACAAAGATCCTTCTAAAACAGATGTCAAAGCTGAAGCCAAAAAGGAGAAAGAGGAAGGAAAAGCAGCCAAACCGGAAGCTGCAGAAGAAACGAGCACAAAGGGTAAAAAGTAAGCCAGTAGCTTCAGAAAGCTTCAATCATGACCGTCCATTAGCTCGATAACCAGTAGCGGCATTCTACGCTATCCTCTCAAATCTGCTTGTTAACATGGTTCTCAATAAAACAGTCCAATAGCCATTTACAGCAACAAATCAAGGTTAACTGCTTGCCAATATCAAGATAGTTCATAAAGGTCTGGTTGCACATGACCTGATGAATGTAAAATGTTTAATTTGTGGTTGCAAACGGGAGTGCGTGAGATTCTGGTGGATTAATAAACACCTCTTAAAGCCATGTGTGTCGTTGATTTTGTGATTGGTGAACCATAAACAAGTCCTGATGTCAATTTTAACATCACAAGTCTCTGAAAACGCAGCTGTTTTGTAATGACCTCGCCGCCAGTGGTTGGTGGAGAAATGGGATAATGTGTCATTCACTAATTCCTCGTTTCCCAGTCACTTAGGTCATTAGAAACACTGTCAGTGACTCGTTACAAACAAATTCAAGAGAAAAGCGGATCCCCAAACAAACCCTCCTAAACTAGTTTGATGGGACAATCAGACACTTACAGACATTTTCATATATTAAATAATATAGATAAATATATATATGTATATACTATATACATATATATATATATATTTTTTTTTTATATATATATGTGAAAAAAAGGACTGGCTGCATTAAAAAAAAATAATATTAACTTTGTCACATCACTTTTAATCTTGGTCTTCCTTAATCATGGAATTGCAGCTCCCATAATGCTTTTGTGGATGTAAACAGGAAGTTTTAAGTTGTACAGTCTATAGGTGTAGGCTGTTACTTGAGCCCATTTTTAAAAACCTATATTTGTTTACATTTTTCACAATAAAAAAAAATGACAAATTACCTATTACCAGTTCCTGTTTGCAATGTAACGCTACCCATGGATGCACAGTGAAATAACACTGCATGACTTTGAAACTGAAGAAAATGTGGGGATTGTCAGGTGAGATCTCCAGCTACAAGCGTCTACGACTTCTAAAGGTGTTTAGGGACGTTTATTTGTTATGGAAAAATGATCTATTACCTTGTGAGTATCACGTCTGTGCTCAGGTTTGAAACATGACTCAGTGAATGAGGCAATCAGCATTAAGGTTGTTTTGAAGTACCTCAATCGCCTCCGAGAGATGAGCGTCATGAGCTGCTGCTGCAACTGCTAACTCTGTTGGTGTCAGCTCAACTGCAAAAAAGCCCTCCATGATGCAATGTATTCCACCCAGGGGTTTTACTGCTCCAGCGTTAGTTGGTCTGATATGACCTGTTGCTTATGGTGGATTAATAACGTTAGTGTTTGCAACTGCTGTGGAACTGCCTTTAAAACTAGTATCTGCTTGTGTTCCTGTTTCATTATATTACAGCATGTCAATGAAAATCATTTTAAGGATTTTTTATCACAAATGTAAAACAGGAAGTAAACAGTTCGTTATACCTCTTCAGGAGTGTGTTATTCCTGCTCGTGACCTATATGCTCGTGACCCGTGTCCAGTTATGGTGATGTCTTTACAGAAACTATACAGTCCATGGAGTAATAAAGTGGAGGCAAATTATTTGAGTTATTACCCTGTGATTTCCACAAATGACCACAGGTAGCGATCGCTGCACAGTTACTTGATTAGTTACATGAGCGTGAACAGCGGCCCCTGTGGCCACAAGTGGCGATTACAGGATGATGGTGAATCCTAAAACGTGTTGCAACAGTTCACAGTTCAAATTTGACACCAGACACAAAGCTATATTCAGGGATCTTTATTTCTCGACTACTCTTTAAAGAATAGAGAAGTGTTAAATTAATTTGGAATGTTCAATTTGTGTTAGATTCAACAAAGATTTTCCGGTACATTGAAAGTTGCACTGAGAACACAAAATCTCACTATCACGACTACAGACACCCATCCCATACAGCACTGTAGGATGGTCTTAAAATGCTAAACATTATTAGCTTTGCAGTCTGCTCATGTTCTCATGTTTTTACATGTAGATAAAATCCACGCGGAAAACAACTAACGCTCCACAGGTTAGTCACTTGAAACGAAGGATTTTACTTCCTGCTTCGCTCTTTACGTCTCGCTGGCTTTCTCTGAAGTACAGTGCCCTCTAGTGGCTTTAGTGGTGACAACATTTTTCCCACTAGGTTACACATATATAAGAGACTGTCACAGTTCAGCTTCCCTTCTCTCCTGCCACTCTCTGTCACACACACCTCATCAGCTTATTCTGTTCACCCCGGACTGTCCTGGTATTGTGTGTTCTGCAAATAAATAAAGCCTTCTTCAACGATTCACGGTTTCTGTCATATTGCGTCTGGGTCCTTACCACCCCCCCCGTTACAGAGACATGTTTTGTTCTTTCAAAAGTTACATATAGTCCCAGTTTTAATGAGTCTAAACTGAGACAAAGTGATTGATTGCCAGATGAAGGCACACACACACACACACACACACACACACACACACACACACAGTAGCTAAGAGTATGCCATTTACGGCAATTGCATGTTTGTAGCAGATAATCTAAGAGAAATGATAATGTTTACTCTGATGTGAAAGTCTGCTCTATTTTATTTCTCCAATTACATGTGAAATACAAAAGAGGCACTCAATGAAACTGATTATGTCTCGATACAAGATGACCCATAAGCTTGTTTTTGCAATTACCTGAAATTACTACTTTTACACGAAAGACCAGTAGTAACAGTTTGCAATCTGGTTCACAAGTACATCTATAATATTCTGTGTGATAAGAGACCATCCAAACATACACCCACTGATGCACATTATCCTCTGACACCTGGCCTCACCCAGCTGCTCTGTTATGTTACTCCCTTGGGGAGATATTAAGATGAGAGTCTGCAGCAGCGAGTTCTCTGTATCAGGTTTATGGAGCAAACAGCCCTGGTGGTGGGTTTAAAAAAACTGATGCAATGGTATTTCTTTTGCATTTACCAATAGTATTAGAAGCATTTTTTGCTGCTGACGAAAAAAAAAAAGATAAAAAAAGCTGCAAATTTAAAACCTCTTGGCCAACTAGTTCAGCAGAACAATTTTATTTGAATCTAAATAAATATCTTTTAGCAATAACCATAAGCCCAAAAATAAATCTTGCCCATCCTTTCAGCATGGCCAGACAAACCTTATCGCACTCAAATGATTTTATATTAGATTAGATAAATTACATTCTTGGATGATGACTTTATTCTTTTTCAAATTACATCATTTATCAGATTCAATTTTGTGGTAAGATAACATTTAAGAGCTAATTTCGATGAAGTTATTTTGGTCTGATTATCAATCATCAATCTTAATACAGCATTACATTATACACATTTATGCGGCCGTTAGAACTTCATCTGGTTAAGTGAAATCCATAAAGGTGTATAATAGATCATCTGGGGAAGGGCCAGAGAAAACTGTGTCTTGTATAATTCCTTTGATGAATTGCCTTTTAATATGTATTAATAGCCATCTCCACAGATTGGTATCAAGTATACTTTGTAGTGAAAGCTATTTATGTAATGTTTGATGTATACACAAAGCAAAAATATGAATACAGTAATATAAATGACAAGAAACAATCTCAGTTTGTTTACTTCATTATGACATTTATTGAGCAAATGCTGCTGGGAAATTGTTCATTATGAGTAAAGTCATGGGATTGCAAACAGTAGCACCTCATTTATTTCTGTATTTAAATTCAAGTCCACCCTATGCATACGAGAATGCACGAATCTACGCATTTACAGTTGATTTATTTTTCAGTTGCACTCAAGTAAACATAACAGACACTGATAAAAAGCATGTTTAAGGCTAAGAGTTTCTTCAGGTTTGTTAAGCTTTAACTGGATGGATATGGTAATGTATTTATCATATCGCTGCCTGTCTCTTTCTTCTCTGTATGTGTTGTATTTGTTGTTAGTTTCTTTTTGGCTCAGTTGGTATCTTCACATGTCAAGTAAGGCTTCTTCAGTAGAGCAAGTGTCTGTGTAGAGGACCCCCTACCCTTCATCCCCTCAACCCCTTCACTTAAACTCCAAAAACCTATCAACTTGAATAATATTTCTCCCACTGCATTTATTCCTTTTATATATTTACTCTTTTTACAGTGTATGTCTACCATACATACAGAAGAGAGGAAGGTTCTCCCCTCTCCTGAGCTAGCATGCAGAGACCCCCTCCCTCCCGTGACCTCGTCCCGTGAACTGCAGAAAGAAAGAAAAAGAGGATAAAATGTCTCAGTCGCTAGCTCCTCACCGCGTCTGTAGCAAAGCTGTCACTCAACATGCATTTTTTGAAACTTGTAGCATTTAAGTTTTGGCTTCTTTCTATGATTTGTTTGTATGGCTGCGAGTGGTTATCTTTATTACATCGCTCTAGCTGTATGATTTTTCTTTTGCAAATCTTAGTTCTGTGTTGATTGCTTGATCCGTGTCCTCCACCTCCGCTGGATCGGCCGCCCCGGAGTCCGTTCATTCGCCCTCGGTCACCTGCTTGATGGACTGGGTGGAGTGCTTCTCCGTCTTCTTGGTGGAGACCAGCGTCTCCTGCATCAGCTCCTCAACCTCTTCCTTCATCGTCTCGGTCACGGTGATGGATTTGGTGACGTGCTTGGATCCGTCTTCTCCGGTGGTGATCGTCTCCAAGGTTTTGGTGATCACCACTTTCTGGCTCCCATCGTCCTTGACGGGACTTTCGTCCACGCCGTTAGCGATCACGTCGTCGACTTCTTTCCCCTCGTCCTTCTTCTCTTTCTCTTCTGGGCTGCTCTTGTCGACATCGCCATTCATGGCAACGTCTTTCTTTTCTGCGCTCTTCTCAATTGTTGGGTCGCTCTTTTTCTCTGGTTTATCTTCAGCAGCTTTCGGGGCCTCAGGCTTGGCAGTCTTTGGGGATTCAGCTCTTGGAGACTCTGGTTTTGGGGAGTCTGACTTGGGGGACTCGGTTTTTGGGGAGCTGGGTTTTGGGGATCCAGCCTTCGGTGAGCCTTCTTTGGGGGATTCAGACTTAGGAGATGCAGACTTGGGAGAAACAGTCTTAAGGGAATCAGGTCTAGGTGATCCAGACTTAGGGGACTCAGGTCTAGGTGATTTAGACTTAGGGGACTCTGGTCTAGGTGATTCAGACTTAGGGGACTCAGGTCTAGGTGATTCAGACTTAGGGGACTCAGGTCTAGGTGATTCAGCCTTGGGGGAACCAGCTTTAGGGGATTCAGACTTGGGGGATCCAGCTTTAGGGGATTCAGACTTGGGGGATCCAGCTTTAGGGGATTCGGACTTGGGGGATCCAGGCTTTGGGGATTCAGACTTTAGAGAATCTGGTTTTGATACCTCGGTTTTGGCAGCTTCTTCCTTCTTGGCCTCTGGCTTTGCAGCTTCAGTTTTTGCAGCTTCGGTTTTTGGAGCTTCGGTTTTTGGAGCTTCTGTTTTGGCTACAGCTTCTTCTGCTTTCTCATCCTTCAACTTCTTCTCGTCTTTTTCGCTTTTTTTGTCTTTGTCCGCATCCTCTTTTTCCTCTTTCTCATCCCCGCTTTTGGATGCTTTATCACTACCTGCATCTTCATCCTGATCACCATCCTCCTCTTCAGCACAAGCTTCCTCTTCTTCTTTGTCTCCGGCCTTCTCTTTGTCAGGAGAGGCTTTAGACTCTGGAGCTTTGGAGCACAAGACTGTCTCCTCAACTTCCTCCTCTCCCTCTTCTCCATCTTCTTCATCACCTCCCTCCTCATCCTTCCCCTTTTCTCCTTCATCCTCTTCTTCCTTTTCTTCTTCTTCACCCTCTTCTTCCTCATCACCACCCTTTCCATCCTCCTCTTCCTCCTTAGCGGGTTCGCTAGAGCTAACTTTGGCTTCAGTGGCGGCTACAACTTCCTCCTCCTCGCCCTGTTCCTCTTCCTCTTCCCCCTCCTCTTCCTCACCCTCATCTCTTTCCCCTCCGAGTGTGGCAGACAGCTCTTGTGCTATTTCCGCCAGGGCCTCGTCGATGTCTAACTTCTCATCTTCAACCTTTGTCTCTTCGATGATCTCCTCCACAAACTTGTGGTGCACCTTCAGCTTGGGAGGGTCTGATTTATCCTCAGAGATTTTGGTGGGGGTGACCACCTGACGATAAGGGAAAGTGCTGAAGTGGGTCTCCTCACCCTCTAGGAGATTCCTGAGGACATCAAATGTATACATAATGTATTTAGTGATCCCTTTCAGTACAGAAAAGGGTACCATTTATATGAAATGACTGTGAATGTTATTTCTGCTTCTTGAAAAATGTAAATTGTACGTCAATATATCGGCTACCTGTATGCAGCGATTTCAATGTCCAAGGCCATCTTGACATTGAGCAGGTCCTGGTACTCACGTAGGTGACGAGCCATCTCCCATTTGGTGCTCTTGAGCTCATTATCCAGCTGGTGAATTGTCTCCTGAGAAAACAGAGCAGTACACAATACAAGGTTGATTAAGTACAACTAGATCACACATAGAGCAAAGCTGCGTCCTCTTTTGCAAATTAATTCATGAATCTTTGAATGTCACCTTCATTGATTTCCAAGACTTGTGGCAACAGCTTTACAAAGACTTCTGAAACATTTTTACGAATTTACCTTTAAATTAAACTGAACCTGTGTCAAATCATCCGTCTTTTAATTGCCGTGCACATTTGTATAAACTCTGTGGACTAAGTGATTTAATATAATATGACGCAACACAGCATTCATTCATGTTGAAGGCCTCGCTCTCTCAACGACAGCCTCCACTCTTGTCAATGCACCCCCGCACCCACCCCAAAACCTCAATGGTGTGATGTAATGATACAGCATCGACCATTGCCTCTGACTCAGCAATACGGGGAGGGAGAGGAGGGTGGAAGGAGGGGGAGTCTGTGCTGCTGCAGTGTCTCCCTTTAACCATTTCCTGACACTTGGCGAGTGATTTGTAAAGGAAGTCAGCGGTTGGAACGTGGAAGCGCAATGATGCGCTCATAGTGGTCATTACTCAGCAGAACACAGGATCTAAATGATTATTATGGTTAATCCGTTTGTCTTTTATTAAGTCAGTCTACTATTTTTATGTCCCCCAGATAAAAACTGCGTCACACTAAGCGATACGAAAAATGAAACATGCAGTGCAATTAACAATATATACATCGCCACCATAACAACTCAAACCCCGATTAATAGTTTTTTTTTTTCAAACACAAAAACATTAACGTGAACATCAAATAAGTCTCATATCAATAATTTTAAAGTGTATTCAAACTATGTTTTCCGCTCTTTACGCACGGCTCCGTGGCTGTTATACCTGCAAGCCGGACAGATCGCTGTTGTGGCGGTCCTCGATGTCATTCAGCTGCCTCTCCAGCGAGTCTCTTGTCCCGCGGATGGACTCCAACTCCACGGTCTTGGACTGCAGCTGGCGGCGGTAGTCGGATATCTCATCACGGGCGGACTTGATGGCGTCCTTGTTCTGCTCCGCGGCATCGGTGAGCTTGGAGAAGCGGCACATGAACAAATTCTCCACCTGCTGCAGGTTCTGGTTGGAGTGGCCCTCCAGCTCGCAGCGGATCTCCCGCAGAGCCTCGGTGATGTCCGTCTTCTTGAGTTCTTTCCTCTCCACGGTCACCTGAGACGCCTGGACCTGGGCGATGAGGTCGCTCACCTCTTCCTCGTGGTTGTTGCGGATGAAGGCGATCTCATCCTGCAGCGACTGAACTTTCTTATCCAACTCAGACTTCATCAACTCGGAGTCGCTCGTGTCCTTCTTCAGGATGCGGATTATGGCCTCTGTCTCCTCCCGGATGCGAGCCTCTTCGTCGAAGCGGTCCCTGAGCCGCTGAATGTCCTCCTCGATGTGGTCGGTGTCGAGCTGGATTTGCGTCTTGTCATGGTGGATCTGTTCCAGAATGGAGCGCAGCTCCTGCAGGTCCTGGTCGTAGTGGTCGCCCAGCTGGGAGCGTGACACCTGCTTCTGCCGCAGTGCCTGGATCTCGTCCTCGATCTGCTTGTTCTGCTGCTCCAGGTAGTGCACCTTGTCGATGTAAACAACAAACCGGTCGTTGAGCCCCTGAAGTTGCTCTTTCTCATTCGATCGCTTGTTTTCTCTGTTCAGGATGGAGGTTTGGCTATAATCAACGCTGTCGGCGGAGCTGAAAACCCGGGATACCGGCATGTTCACGCTCCTCTTGTAGGACGAGGTCATGGTGGAGCCGGGGGTTGCCCGGGACCAAGACTTGGAGCGAAAACCGCTGGAGGGGGTGCTGCTGGAGCGGCTGTAGCCGTAGCCGGTCGTCCGAGTGTCCATACTTCTCCTGAAGGGGCTCCCTACCGTGTCCACCGGGTAACTCATCCGGTCGGACTCTGATGTGCGCCGGAATGAAGGGGGAGACGGTGCGAGGGGTGAAGGCGTGGGGTGAGTTTGTATGTGGGTGTGTGAGTGTTATGTGTGTGTGTGCAGGTGGAGGGTGTATGGCTCACAGCGAATGAGACCTCCTTCGCCTGCGCCTTATATATCCGAGGCTCTGTCGCTGACAAGGCAATTCCAAGCAGTTTTGTTTCGTCCATTGATTGAAGGGAGGGGAGGGCGCATCCCCCCCAGGCCGTCTGCTAATGGTCCCGGGTCCCTCTCCGTCTGAACCACGTGGGCTGCCGGCGCTACTTGGGTGTCCGATTGAGATAGATAGATACAAAAAGAGATAGCTAGATAACTAGCTAGATAGATGGCATCACTAATTTTATAATGAAAAAATATATATTTTCTCCTTTTCTTCAAAATTACGTAACTGGTCCAAACAATACTTGCTGAGTTGGTCTCGTCGCTTTAGCACCACGGACAGCGACCAGCAAAACACCAGTCAGTGGTTTCCAGCTGAAACACTTTCTCTGATGAAATGACAGCAGTGTTTTTCTGACAGGTCAATGAAGTGAACTATGAATGCATGAACTTCAACTACCACACGATGACTTTTTGTTTGTTTGTTTGTTTGTTTGTAATTTGTATGAAAGTCTAAGGACTGCGAAGACGTTGCCTTGCCTTGTCTCTTTAACTTCCCACAACCAGGAGGTTACACCAAGTGATCCTGTGATTGTGGTGGCAGGAGTTAGCACATTGTTCTATGAATGGTAGAGATACCTATTAATATAGGTATTCATCATTTGTGCTTCAACATTTAAAGTGACAAAACAGTAATGCTGTATGGCAGTGAGGTTGATATTCCAATTTCTGACTAGATAATTAAAAACTTTAATGTTGAATGTATTTCTGTTTAATAGAACTCAGATCCAATCATTGTTTCATGAATTGAACCATTAATGTCATGAAACTAATTTCAATTTCGCCATTTATTCATTTTGGATGAACTTCAATGAAATAAAAAAGAGCAAATGTTCATCAAAACTTTGAATAGAATCATTTTAACAGCCTACATGTGGATTTTCTTTTACCTGCAGAGCGTTGTTATACTGGGACATTTTCCATTCTGTTGTATGGACGAATACACATTCTTAATTTACATTCCCGCACAGCTTTACTGTATAGTGTTTTGTACATTTGAACACCAGCTGAAGCCAAAAAGGAGAAAGAGGAAGGAAAAGCAGCCAAATCAGAAGCTGCAGAAGAAACGAGCACAAAGGGTAAAAAGTAAGCCAGTAGCTTCAGAAAGCTTCAATCATGACCGTCCATTAGCTCGATAACCAGTAGCGGCATTCTACGCTATCCTCTCAAATCTGCTTGTTAACATAGTGCTCAATAAACAGTCCAATAGCCATTTCAGCAAAAAAAATCTAGGTTAACTGCTTGCCAATATCAAGAGTGCATAAAGGTCTGGTTGCACAAGTCCTGATGAGTGTAATATGTGTAATTTCTGGGTGCAAACGGGAGTGCGTGCGATTCTGGTGGTTTAATAAACACCTCTGAAAGCCATGGGTGTCATTGGTTTTGTGCTTGGTGAACCATAAACAAGTCCTGATGTCACTTTTAACATCACAAGTCTCTGCAAACGCAGCTGTTTTGTAATGAGCTCGCAGCCAGTGGTTGGTGGAGAAATGGGAGCATGTGTCATTCACTAATTCCTTGTTTCCCAGTCACTCAGGTCATTAGAAACACTGTCAGTGACTCGTTACAAACAAATTCATGAGCAAAGCGGATCCCCAAACAAACCCTCCGAAACTAGTTTGATGGGACATTCAGACACTATATATATTTTAAATAATATACAGAAAAAAAACAAAGAAAAAAAAAGAAAAATATATACGTGTATATACGTGAAAAAAAGGACTAGCTGCATGACACATCACTTTTAATCTTGATCTTCCTTAATCGTGGAATTGCAGCTCCCATAATGCTTTGGTGGATGTAAACAGGAAGTTTAAAGTTGGACAGTCTATATGTGTAGGCTGTTACTTGAGCCCATTTTTTTGTTTACATTTTGGCACAATAAAAAAAATGACGAATTACCTATTACCAGTTCCTGTTAGCAATGTAACGCTACCCATGGATGCACAGTGAAATAACACTGCATGACTTTGAAACTGAAGAAAATGTGGGGATTGTCAGGTGAGTTCTTCAAACGACTAAGACTATCTTTATTATGTATGTTTTGATTGGTGACGATAATGCTTGCCTCCTCCCATGTCAAATCATAAGGACACCATTGTATACCGTATTCATTATACACTGTACATGACTCGTGACACTGACCAATCAAATGTTCTAATTACATTTTGGGTCCTTTTTGGTGAACTCAGGTAGTATATGTTGTTAGTTTACCAAAATGACGTTTACAGAGTCAGAAAAATAGAATATTTAGTAAATATTATAAACATCAAGAAAAAAACTGACAACATGTGTGCACTACTAATAAACCAATCTCCTAGCAGACAGTCAAGTTTATTGACGGACCAAGACATTTGAAAAAGAAAATGATTGTTCATGTTACCTCTAACCTTCTGTTTGGGTGGGATTTTATCATCGCAAGTCTTTTGAAGTAATGGCTGTAGTTCTGCTCTCCACCAGAAGGAGAGATGCTGTGTCACGGTCGTTCTATCAGGACAGCCCCCTCCCCTCTCTCCTGCAGTGACCAGAGCACAACAAGTAGGTTTAACCTTGTTTTATGTTCTATCTCCAAAATAGAACTTCTAACAAAATGTAGTCCAGCTTTTTTTACAGTACAAGTATACATAACCACACTGATTTCTTTTTAGAAACTTAGCTTTGATAAACATCACTTTAATGAAAAGACAAAACATAAGTATGGATCCATGTGACATGTATTTTTGCGACCTCTTTCCTTCCTGTCTTTTCTTCTGTCTATCTTTAACTCACTTCCCTCCTATGCTGGTCCCCACGGATCTTCTCCGTCTCATTTCTTGCCGTTGCAGTGTAAGCCTATCGAGTCTGCATTGTCAGAGTTTGGGAAAGCACTTGCATCAGAGCTCACTGTCCTGCTATAAAAGCACAGGCTGCTGCAGCAGCAAGCATTCGAGGCTTAAACCCTAGCCCGTTGTACACCTCCACACAAATACACACACACACATACACACACGCACACGTACACAAAGAGGAGAGGGAGAGCAGCCTGTCCTCCTACAACTCAGCCATGAGTAGCATCGGATATGACCCCTTCTACTCCGCCTCGCCATACAGACGCTGGTATGTCGAGGCCCCCCCTCGTGTTGTGGTGAACAGAGGGAGGACCCACTCCGTCTATTCCTCCCATGCTTCCCCGCTGTCTTCCTCCCGTCTGCAGTACTCTTCTCCCGGCCGGGGGCTGCTCTCCTCCTCCTCCTCATCCTCACAAGCCGCTTCCCTGGATCTGGAGCTCAGCCAGGCCGCCCAGATCAGCTCTGAATTCCGCACTGTGCGCACCCAAGAGCGCAGCCAGCTGCAGGACCTCAACGACCGCTTTGCTGGCTTCATCGAGAGGGTGCGTGAGCTGGAGCAGCAGAACCGTGCTTTGGAGGCAGAGCTGCTGCTGCTGAGGCAGAGGTACAGTGAGCCGTCCCGCCTGAGAGCGCTGTATGAGCAGGAGGCCCGGTCCCTGAGGGCTGCCGTGGATGAGGCCAGGGCAGAACAGCAGGCTGTCCTGGGACAGAGAGAGCGGCTGGAGCAAACCCTGAGCGCCTTGCAGGGTCGATATGAGGAGGAGGTGCTGGCTCGCGAAGAGGTCGAGGGCCGGCTGATGGACACCCGCCGCGAAGCCGATCAGGCGGCCTTAGCCAAGGCTGAGCAGGAGAAGGGCATCGAAACTCTGCTGGAGGAGCTGGCCTTCCTCAAGAGGATTCATGAAGGCGAGGTGGTTGAGCTTCAGGCCCAGGTCCAGATGGGTGTCCAGATGGCAGTAGAGTTCGAGGCCGCAGCTCCGGACCTCTCTGGGGCTCTCAAGGACATCCGGTCCCAGTACGAAAGGCTGGCGGCGAGAAACAGGCAGGCAGCAGAGGAGTGGTTCAGGGGGAAGGTGGGCTCCATGACCGAAACTGTGGACCAGCACAGTGACGCCGTGAGAAGCTCCAAAGACGAAGCGGGAGAGTACCGACGCCAGCTCCAGGCCCGCCTGCTGGAGATCGATGCATGCAGAGGCCTCAATGAATCCCTGGAGAAGCAGCTGCATGAGATGGAGGACAAGCAGAATGCTGAGATAGATGCTATGCATGTCAGTAGTGTATTCTGTTGTGATGCGTTAATTATTATCCAGATCTTTTGATTTTTGGGGTTATTACTCTTTAAAAGTATTACTCATGGGTTTCATTTCATTTAACGTTGTATGTCCTATTTTCCTGACTTGACATTGGCTTCTAGGACAACATTGCAGAGTTGGAGAGTGAGCTGAGGGGCACCAAACATGAAATGGCACGCTACCTGAAAGAATACCAGGACCTTCTGAATATCAAGATGGCTCTGGACATTGAGATTGCTGCATACAGGTGAGAAGCAACGAGGCTCTGGTAAAAATATATGTTCAAACTAAGCTGGAGTATTTCTAATGTTTATTTTTATGTAGATAGATCTGCAAAGTTTATGCCCTAAATAAATGTATAATTTATCTCGATGTTTTAGAGTTTAGCGTAGGATAGAAAAGTAAAAAAGAGCTGGCAACTTTTTAGTTTTAGTCAACACATTCTGGGATAAAGCCCTAATTCGAGATTTATTAGGATGAAAGTTTACTTTCCACACTTAATATCAGACACGGTGAGTGTTAGTGAGTTCCCATGGCCTGCAGTACTCATCACCTTTTTTTTCACCAACCTCTACAGGAAGCTGCTAGAAGGGGAGGAGTCTCATTTCAGTGTCGGAGTGCCTGGGAGTATGTCCTCTTTGTACAGCCACAGTATCTCAGCGCCCTCCATGGCCCGGCCCTTCCTCTCTAGCCAGAGCTCTGGCACCTCCTACATGACGACATCACACCTCCTCAGCTCCAGCTCCAGCACCACCGAGGGGCTCACCTCTGCCAGACACGCCCAACAAGCAGAGGCCAGCCCACCTGGGGAAGAAGAGGAGGAGGAGGAGGAGGCTGCGGAGGAGGTAAAGGAGGAGAAGGCCGAAGAGGGAGGAGAGGAGACAGAGGAGACAAAGGAGGAACAGGAGAAGGAGGATGAAGAGGAGGAGGGAGATAAAGAGCAAGAAGGTGGAGAAGAGGCGAAGGGAGATGAAGAGGCTAAGGGAGGAGATGAGGAGGCTAAGGATGCAGAAGAGGGTTAGTACACTGTTTTTATATTCTGTAATTTCTCGATTAAACTTCAATGATTAAAGTCTGGATGACAAAAAATAATACAATTTTCATCTATTGATGCAGGTGGTGAGGAGGAGCAAAAGGAAGAGGTGACAGATGCTGCCAAAGATGACGCGGAGAAAGGAGACAAAGGAGAAGGAGAGGAGACTGAGGTTAAAGAGGAAGCCCAAGAGGAGGTGAAAACGGAAGGAGGCAACAACAAAGATGAGGAAGCAAAAGAAGACGAAAAGGCAGACAAGGAAGAGGCAATAATAAGTGAAGAGAAAGAAGATAAAGCGCCTGTCAAGAAAGACGACAATGATCCTTCTAAAACAGATGTCCAAGCTGAAGCCAAAAAGGAGAAAGAGGAAGGAAAAGCAGCCAAACCGGAAGCTGCAGAAGAAACGAGCACAAAGGGTAAAAAGTAAGCCAGTAGCTTCAGAAAGCTTCAATCATGACCGTCCATTAGCTCGATAACCAGTAGCGTCATTCTACGCTATCCTCTCAAATCTGCTTCTTAACATGGTTCTCAATAAAACAGTCCAATAGCCATTTACAGCAACAAATCAAGGTTAACTGCTTGCCAATATCAAGATAGTTCATAAAGGTCTGGTTGCACATGACCTGATGAATGTAAAATGTTTAATTTGTGGTTGCAAACGGGAGTGCGTGAGATTCTGGTGGATTAATAAACACCTCTTAAAGCCATGTGTGTCGTTGATTTTGTGATTGGTGAACCATAAACAAGTCCTGATGTCAATTTTAACATCACAAGTCTCTGAAAACGCAGCTGTTTTGTAATGACCTCGCCGCCAGTGGTTGGTGGAGAAATGGGATAATGTGTCATTCACTAATTCCTCGTTTCCCAGTCACTTAGGTCATTAGAAACACTGTCAGTGACTCGTTACAAACAAATTCAAGAGAAAAGCGGATCCCCAAACAAACCCTCCTAAACTAGTTTGATGGGACAATCAGACACTTACAGACATTTTCATATATTAAATAATATAGATAAATATAT